>BGPR01016079.1:4953-35317 GCA_013235015.1 Araneus ventricosus
TTTCAAATTTAGAGGGGAATTCATGGGATAATTCACTCTTAAAGCATTCGCCAGTCTACCAATGCTGATTAAGAACACGGCCAAGACAAAGCCCTTGACTTTCTTCCCTGTTTCAAATTTAGAGGGGAATTCATGGGATAATTGACTCTTAAAGCCTCCGCCAGTCTACAATGCTGATTAAGAACACGGCCAGGACAAAGCCCTTCACTTTCTTCCCTGTTTCAAATTTTTCAGCGATGCAATGCATTGACCCCCCTAACATTTTACTTAAAAAAATCTATTGGAAACTATTTAAAACTTCAAATTTATCAAATCTACATAATTTCGCGATCCTTGAGCAGAAAAATGCCATATTTCAGGGAAAAAATTATGCTAAATAATCTAATAAAAGAAAACAAATTAAATCCCTATGGAAGAAACCAATTCATAGTTATTGTATATTTTACAGAAAGAGCAGGAAAGGTATATTTAAAAGTCCATATATATTAAATGTACTGCACCTGTTGCTTCTGTAAAATAAGGTTAACGCTTGTAAGATCTTGTCCAGTTTCAGCGGTGAGCACTTGGTTTTCAAGTTCCGTAATCCAGTTATCAATGTCATCACAAGTCTGCATGTACAAAACTTGACGGTTGGCATCGAACAATCTCTCTCCTTTTTCTTTAGTAGCATTTTCTAATGCTTCAAATTGTTGCTCAAGTTCTGCAAGCTGGGGATAAATTATCGGTGCCCAGTTCCGTTTTTCTCTCACAAGTTCTTCACCACTCTGAAACAAAGGAAATATTCAGAAAACAGCAGAAAATATATAAAAAAAGGTAATAAAAATAAAAAGGTTTTTAAAAGCATGTTTTCATTAATGTACTGAAAAAGTAGAAAGCAATTTTTTTATAAAAAAATATGAAGGTCAAAATAAAATGGCAAAAGCAAGATGCACTGATAAAAAGGCTTTAAGTAAACTGGAATTCAATCATATTTATAATGTATTTTTTAATTTTTAAAGAATATTTGGTAATATTCTATCTATATGTGGCTCGATTTCAGTATAGTATTCTTTTCCATACAGTAAAAAAGCATTTTTAGAAACTTTGTAATTTTTTCTTGATAGTCTTTAATATGTTTCATAATTCATTATTATATATACAGTCGGACCTCTATTTAACGAACCTCCATTTTGCGAATTTCTCTATTTAGCGAACTTTTTCTTGGAACCAAGAACATTTTGCGAATTTCTTCGTAAAATAACCTCCAAGTAGCGAAGTGCAGTCTCTATTTAACGAACTTTTTCTTGTGATCCAATATTTTTTTTCTGCCTATTTCTCAAAATATTTCTAAACATTTCAAACTTATTCTTTCTTTTAACACATTTTAGGGTGATCAGTGACCTTGAAGCTGGAAAATGTCAAAGCGAAAGTGCTTCAGCATCAAAGAAAAAAATTTAATTCTTGACGAGGTGGATAAAGGCGTGAAAAAAAGGATATTGTTTTAAAATTTGGTATTCCTCCAAACAGCTTATCAACCATAATAAAAAAAATCGCGATAAGGTACAAAATTATGATTCATCGAATTCTTGTTCAAAACGTTTAAAAACATGTATCTATGAAGATGTGGATGAGGCAGTTTTGAAGTGGACAGTGTGAAAAATAAAGACAATACAGCGATGAATTGCGATGAAGACGAAGATGATGAAGATGGAAATGATCATGATGCAGAAATCAACAAGCCTTCGTATGATGAAATGCTAAAATTCATTAATTTTAATATAAAAATTTTTTTAAATTGAAAATACAGTGTATTCCCGGACAATGTGTTGTTTTATTCTTGTTTTCCTCGCAGATTTCTTTTTGATGGGTAAAATATATAAAACAAATAGATATTAATTTACAAAATAAAGGTGTGATTAATTGCTTTTTTAATAATATTTAGTATTTATGAATTTAAAATCTGTTTTGTGTAGTTGAAAGTATTTTAAAAGGTGAATCTCTATTTAACGAATTTTCCATATAACGAACTTTTTTTCGGGATTTAGCGACTTCGTTAAATAGAGGTCCGACTGTATTAATATTTTTTTTAAAATTCCCCACCAGATATGAAATCAAAGTTAAATTAAAACCCAATCGATTAGTTGATAATTAAGATCTTAAAATATTGTACTGCTCATACAGAACAAACAACTGTAGAAAATTTCTGGACTCTACCGCAAGCACATCAGAAAGTATGTGAAAAGTTGGTTACAATATTCCATCTTTACAAATATGAAATAAGTCAAGTTGCCTATTAAGTGTGTAGAGTGTTAGAGCAGCATTAATTAAATATGATACAAATTAACCTTACTTAGCAGAAAACACACACATTTTATACACACTAACCAACGCCCAGCTGTTCCTCCGTAACATAAGTAGCCTGCAACTTGGCGAAATAAATTGGCGGTTGTAGAGGCTGAGGGACTCGGTGAATTTTTTATTTTGCGACATATCTCAAAAGTGGTGGGTGGCATGCGATCACTGATGACATATCTAGATGTCATAAGCTTTCACATGAAATAAAAATTGTCAAAATCGGACCAATGGTTGGGGCTGGGTGACTGTCACACGATTTTTTCCCCATGCAGAACATACAGCGGAGAAGTATTTTTTCTATTTCTCTCAAAAATGGAGAATGGTGGTGGGGGCAGACGACCATTTATGACATACATAAACGTCAGAACCTTCCATATGAAATAAAAATTGTCGAAATCGGTCCAGTGGTTGGGGCTGGGTGACTGTCACACGATTTTTTCCCCATGCAGAACATACAGCGGAGAAGTATTTTTTCTATTTCTCTCAAAAATGGAGGATGGTGGCGGGGGCAGACGACCATTTATGACATACATAAACGTCATAACCTTCCATATGAAATAAAAATTATCGAAATCGGTCCAGTGGTTGGGGCTGGTCCTCTGGTTTTGCCAATTATTTTAAATATACAGAGATATAGAAGATTTCGAAGTCTGCCTGTATATTACAGGAGTATCTAATTGTAGAGACATTTATCTTACCTGCTGCAATTTTCTAAGCCGTTCTTTATTTGCAGCAACTTCAGCTTCAAAAGCTTGATGCCTGGTCCATTTGCTATGAATAGTTTTCGCGCTTCGGTATGTATCGTCCTGAGCTGTGATATATTTTTCTTGAGTCCATTCAGAAAGCTTTAAAATACATATATATTTCAAAATCATGACACAGTAGCAATGCATTCATGCAGCGAAAGTAACTTAAATGAAATTTTAGAATAAACATATGAACCAATCTTACCTGCTTGCAATCTTGGAGAAAGTGTTGAAGTTGCATTTGATCCCTCAGTTTGTCCATTCTTTGAGCTGCTCTCTCGTGGTTAGCGTTACGTCTGCAAATATTTTTTTAAAAAAATTAAATAGAATCGAAAAATTAAATTTTTCTAAAATTTCCATTAAAAAAATGAATTTTTAGGCCTTTTCATCTCTCACTTCTATACTGCTTAGTTTTACTAGCAAAACAGCCTAGACACAATTTAGAAAATATATATCTTGCTTTTAGAAGAGTAAACTGCCTTCATACTTAGACAGTATCAAAATGTTTATTTAAAATTTATTAACAGAAAAATATTTCTATTAATAAATAACTTTAGACAGTGTCATAATTTTTATGAATGTAAGAATGTCAAATATTTTAAAACCCACATCGCTTTGTTTGGCTTTTTTCACTTTACTTTACAAAAGGCATCATTAATATCTAATGAAAAAAAGCAATGCCAGCTTATTCAGATGCGAAACATCATTTCGAAAATATTTTATGCTATAAGTATCACACTAAACAAACTTTAGTAATACATTGCATATTCTATTGAATAATATTTCATATTAACATTTAGTATTTTATTAGAATGAATAAAAGTTCATTTCATAAAAGATAGGGGAGAGTGGGGCACCTTGAACATAGGGGCACCTTGAACCATCGGCATTTATTCTCTTATTTTTATTTTCTCACACTAGATGTTACCACAGTACTATCAACTAGTACTAAATATATGATTCATGCAAAGCATTGCTTATTTCCCTTGCTTGCTGCCATTGTAGAAAGTTGTGTTTAAAATCCATATAGGAAAGTAAAATCTTACAGGTAAGATAACAGTTTATTTTCACTTTGATGAATGCGCTTTTAATTAATTTCTTTTACTGAACAGATTGTAATGTCCCAGACGATGATTTGAATCATAGTTTTAAATGTAAGAATTGCACCATAACTGTGTCAAAGTAAATATTTTAAAATGGCGGCCAATGGGGTACATTGAACCACAAGAAACGGGGCAGCTAGAACCAATGTTCAACCTGCCCCATTAGTTTATTATTAGTCTGCCCCATTATGTTTTGTTTAATGTATGGAAGCGAATAATATTTATTTATTTATTTGATTTATGGATTTTACATTTCAAGACAGACATATATATATAGCCTATTTGATTTACATATCAAATAAAAACAATAATAATGAATTGAAATATAAGAACATTAAATTTTAAGTCAGTTTAATTTAAATAAATTTGAATTTTTAATTTAAATATCAAGCCAAAAATCAAATGATTTAAAAATCAATCATCATTTAAATAATGATGTAAATGAAATCAAAAATGGAAAAAATTGCTCAAATAGCGTTTTAATAGTTATAGTATATAGTGTTCCTAAGTGTCCAGCGTTCAGTGAAAGTGTCTATTGTTCATCATAAGTGGTCAGTAAAAAGATATTTATCACTTTTGTTAGTTTATAGTGATATTTCACATGGGTTCAACCTGCCCCTCCTGGAGGTTCAAAGTACCCCACCCAAAGGGGCACATTGACCCATTTCATAAAATGTTTAAAAAATTAGATTTCTCTATTTTCTTACTGCAGTAATTAATTGTATTTCTAGTTTTCATTTACTGATATAATGAAGTTTGTTTTAGAACATAAATTTTTTCATATTTTACATTAGTTTTGAGTGCACATGCAATAATATCTAAAACCTGTTCAAGGTGCCCCACTCTCCCCTACTCCCAATTCTCAATTATTACCTGTATAAAGGAACAAAAAGCTCATAAAATGTAATATTTCGAAATCTAATTTTGAAAATAATCCACGTCATTTGATCAGAAAAATGACCACATATTATTTCATAGTTTTTGCTTCCAGCATGGAAAACAAATAAAACATTAAAAAAATCTTAATTTGATATACACTGTTATCTTTTTACTAAAAACTAAATACTTAAACTGAATTTTACCTTTCAGCCATGTTTTCAGCTTTTTTATGAATCTTATCTGCTGCAAAGTTATTATCTTCGCATAACCTTTGTGCAAACTGGATGACAGCATTGACCTTCTCATCATTAGCTTCCATAGTTGTAAGAAAAGTTTCATGCTCTTTAATAAGACATTCTGCTTGTTCTAAACTACTCTGTAAGAGAAAAGAAAAATTAATGACATTACAATAGCCTAAAAGATTGTTATTTCTCTACATTTTAGAGTTTTAAATGCCTTTTGTGCTTTTAAGTTTAGTTTAATAGCTATATTTGGCTTTAGGGCTATTTTGGGAAGGACCTTGTATTTCTGAACCGCGGTCAGATGACGAGGACGACACCTGAGCTGGCACCCCCTCTCCAAACTTCCATTTGTGCTTTTGAAGGTATAAGTTTAATAGACTGTGTTAGATATTTGACAAAGCAATGAAAAAATATCTATAAAGAATTTCTGGATTCTAAAAATTCAAGAGTATTTTGAAGCTTAGGAAAAAGCACTGCAGAGTGTTCTACACTTTTAAATGAGTTTTTTGTTTACAGTAAGAAAATAATTTTGCAGTATAATAGTAAGGAAATTAAAATACTGATACAAAAGTACAATATGAAATTGCAACAAATATAGCAACAATTTTGTTACACAGAAAGATTAAGGGACTTTTTCTGGCTTGCAATAAATGTTTTTAAATGAATATTTTTAATTAATTATTTATATAATTTTTAAAAATATTTATTCTAAGAATAAACATCTTTTTGAAAAACATATTGGAAAGAATTGCATATAAATTAAATTTTTTAAAATGGGTTAATGGAGATAATAACGTTCATAATGCTGTACTGTTTTTCTGAAACAAAATATAAACAGCAGTTAAATATATTTAAAGAATTAAATGAAAAAATTGAGTTTGTTATAGGAAAGGGAATTATTATGTGAGAAAATATTACTTACTGGAGTTTCATCCTTCATGAGATAATTCTCTTGCTGATTCAACAATACTTCAGCTTGTTTGGCATCTCTCATGAACACCTGGAAATCCAAACTGTTTGACAGAACCATTTGTCTGTTTTCCCACATTTGCAGCAATTCTGTCCATCCATCCTGAAGTGCTCGCAGCCTCTGGAGTAGAAGGAGTTACTATTAGCATGTTTCTCTGTTTTTGAATGCCTGTCTCATTTTATGCATTAGTAATAACCTCCATTTAAGAATGCCAATATTTCAAAAATATCAGTCTCTAACAAATCACAGAGCTTATTAAAAATCTTGCAAACCAAGAAGAGATACATCATACAAAACTACTAAATGCACAATCCCAGAGCTTGCAACTCTTTTTTTTAAAAATACTTTCGAATTAAAATTTTTTCTTACATCCTTTGAAAAAACTACGTGAAAAACAAGAAAGTTCAAACTATATATATATATATATATGTGTGTGTGTGTGTGTGTATAAGAAACAAACATAGCAGAAATGTAAATTCGTTTCTTTTATTTGTATTTCATTCAAATTCTTGGTTTGTCATAATGTTCGGGGTAAAGGACAGTGTTTTTAGCTATATGCCAACACTGTTAGCAGAAAACATTATGATTTCACTAATTTTTTAACGGTTCGTATAGATTTTACTTACCCTGATGAGCATCTATACGCTTTTACCAATTTACTACAGTTTCTCCATTTTATTTCATCATTTTTTGACTTTCATGATATATATATATATATATATATATATATATATATATATATATATATTACATTTTCATCTTGTACATTTTGAACATAAAGTGCTTCAAAACTTTTAAAGGTTCTAAATAAAAAAAATCAATTTCAAGATACAAGTTCTATTATTATTATTGTAAACAGAGAGAGAGAACTTCAACTTATCTCCTAAACATTTAAAACAACAAATTAGAATCACATATAGTTATCAATATGAAATGCAAATCAACTTATACAACAAAAAAATTAGATGACAATGTCATTTTTATTTAAAAAGATTTATCATTTCTGAGATACAAAAATTATATATGGCTATTTAAATTACTTTCATTTTTTCTGGTTGGACTGAAATCTACAGTGTTTCACTTTATAATAACTAATCGAATTATATTTAACATAAACTCAAAATATCATAGAATATCATTTAAAGCATTTAGCATTATTAAACCTTCAAATAAAATTCCATAAAAAAATCTATAACTCACTTCACGCAAGAACATGTACTGAGCATCTGTTTGATCTCGCGTAATTTTTTCACCATATTCCATCAAATTATTGTAATCTTCAGTATAATTGTCGATCTCTTCCCTGATTTGCTGATGCTGAGTGATGAGATTTTCCGCTTCTGCGAGGCTTGACGGTATATCTTCCGATGCGACATCTGTCTGTGTTTTGGTTAGCCACGACTGGAAGTGATCTAAGTCTCTCAAGAAGCGATGAAGATCTCCTGCCTCCTCCAATTTTGCATCGCGCTCCTTCAACTTTAAAATAAATACAAATTCAAATACATATTTGTAATCTAAATATCCCAGTTTAACCCTTTGAGGACGACTGTCACGCGGGCATTGCCAGCTGCTTGGCACATTCTCTCTCAGCTGTCTCAAATACGTGCCGGTTCTTGTGGCTTTTAGTTGCCGATTATCACGTCGGCGTGACACTAGCTTTAGTGCAATTAGGCTTAAAAAAAAAAACAGTGCTCTATGGCTCTGAGTAGCCACGCGCGTTGGGAAACGTCGGCCAGACAGAACCGTAAGTTTTCCTTGCGACCGTCCTCAAAGGGTTAAGAAAGACTCAAAGTAAAGCAAGAACTTATATTTGCAATGTAATTTTAACAATCAAATAAATAACTTCAGTTAATTTACTGGTAATGCGGTAATAAATAATATTTGTGGAGAATCCAAGCAAGTAATAATCCAAAAATTAAGGAACCAGGGGTATAAAGGAAAATGAAATGTACGGATGGGTTACATAACAAAAGGTCATGCATAAAAATTAATATTTATCGATATCTTATTAATAAATTATATTTGTAGTTTATTTGAACTAAAAAAATTCATAAAGGAATGTGTACAACAAAGGCAACACTATTTGTGAAAAGACAAAATGTGTTATGTATAAATATTGTGCAGTTAGAAATCATCTGCACAATATTTATACATAACACATTTTGTAACAATAACAATTAACAAATACATTATAATTTATTTAATTATAATGTATTTGTTAATTAAACATAATTAACATATACATTATAATTAAATACAAAGTCAAATACATATTTGTAATCTAAATACCCCATTTAAGAAAGTAAATATGGTATAAATATTTGTTAAAAAATTATAAAGTTATGTATAAATATTTGTTAATAAACAAATATTTATACATAACATATTTGTGAAAAGACAAAATGTGTTATGTATAATTATTGTGCAGTTAGAAATCATCTGCTACATTTCGGTTTCCAAATGTCATGATTCTGAAATTAATTATGACAAATATTGTTATTGTTACAAAATAACAATTTTTATCATAATTATTTCGGTTTCCAAATGTCATGATTCTGAAATTAATTATGAACCAGGTTTGAACTTAATTTCTTAGGTTATGTCGTGGAGGGGGAGTTACAATAAAAGTGCAAATTAAAAGATGTTATCTCTACTAATAATAAAAGAGAGTCTGTCAGTTGGCGCTCTACAGGGCAGACCACTGGACTCAGAGCTACGAAATTCGGTACGAACATTCTTTGGAGGGTGGGAATGTGCGCCTCGGAGCCAATTTTTAAACAAATTTAATTAGAATTTTAACTACTAAAAAAATAAGCGAAATTTCGGCGTTTTTCCTCAATAACTTTCGAAAATATTACAGCACAAAAATCATTTTTTACACCATTTGAAAGCGCAAAAAATTATATTTTTAATGATATCAATAAAGTTGTCGTACGATTTTTTCTCTAATTTTAATAACCGTTTAAAAATATTTTTTGGCATAATTTACAATAATACTTTTCATTGTTGCAACGCATTTCAAACCGTTTTCATTGTTTAAATAAATATTTAATTGCGTGTTTCTCTTCCATTGTTTAAAGCTTAGAAAATATCCTTTGAATTTTACTTTCTTCTTTTATATTTGATCACTTTTTCTGTGAAATCTGTAAATGAAGTTCTCAAGATGGTAAGTATATAATGAAATAACCCAGCAAACTGAAAGATTATCTTTGCTATGTTTTAATTCTTTTTATCAGTGTGTTTTATCCCAATTAGCATGCTGCTGGACGTAAAATGTGCCGCGCCAATTTAATGTTGGAATCAAATGCGTAGTTTACGTTAATGTAGACAAGGAACAGAACAAGTGCAATGCCGCTAAAAAGACGCGGGTTAAACGTCTATAGCAATTTGAAATTTAAAACTACTTTGTTAGGGAAACCATGAATATAAAATTATGCATAAGAGATTCAGTTGAAATTTTATGACCGGAGTTCAACCTCGTCGCTGAAGGCGGCTAGTAAAATAATATAAGAATCATTATTAAATTTGGTGAGAACATGCACTGATTTGCATAGTGGAAGCTTAGACCACTAAAGAAATGCATTATTCAGTTAGATAATTTGTTTTAAATAGCAATACTTTTCAGTCACAATCTGGCTTGTACTTTTGTTTGTGAGCAATTTTCCTGTGTTCAGAATACATAAATTTTATTAGTATTAATTTATGGATTTTCTTTTTTTAAACCACTGTAATAATGGCTGCAAAGATACTATACTTTTTCTGATTTATAAAGATTTAGAATATTTTGGGAAAATTTTCTCACAGTTTTCAGGGGATAGAGAGAAAGAAGACTTCATTGAATTTTTTAATATTTTCTTTCATTTCTCAAAATGGCAACAATTTTATTTATTACAAATCTTTTCTAATAAGAAAGTTTCATAAATAGAATACTATTTATTTGATTAGCTAAATATACTAATTATACTAATCAAAGAACTTTATTTATTTCTTAAAACACGATAAGTTTTCGCATAACTTGCAATCTATATAAAAAGAATCTAAATAACTTACCAGATTAGTCAGTTTTTCCCATGAAACTTTAATTTTTTCAAGATTCTTCTCAATCTTTTCAGCTTCCTGAAAAAGTAATGGTGCGTAGTATCCAGCACATATCATTTGAACGTTCTTTTTAATGCGTCGAGTCAACAAATAAGTTTGAAAAAAAAGTTCAGCTTACTTCTGGATGTTCCAGTTTGTTCTTTTCAGCCTCCTTTTCAAGATTTTCAAGCTGCAAAACACATGCAAATATATTAATTAAATATTCCTTAAGAAATGCAAATAAACTGTATAAAAATAATTCGTTAATACTCCGTACCAAATAAAGCATATTCATTTAAAAAATGAGAAATATTTTACCTTAGCATGTATTGCAGCTAAATCTCTCTCCATCCCACTCAGCCTTCTTTGGAGAGTCATTATTCCGACCAAATCATCACCCAGGTCTTCTGTTGATTCCAAAAGTTTTTTCTTTTCTTCAATCCAAGTCTGAAAAAGTAAATTAAAATAAATATTTAATATAGAACTAGTAGTGAGAAAAGAAAATAGAAAATTAAGCACAGGAAAAGATTAATAAAAAATTAATCCCTGTGTATTAAAATTTAGCAAGCTTGAATACAAAAATTGCATGTAAAATTTACATGCACCACAAAAATATTTGTTGATTTCTATTATTTAAAAACTTTTTTGTACAATTTTAATAAATGTTTCGTATTTCAGATGGAGTTTTTCTATAATTTTTAAAGTTGATTGTACTAAATTGAAATTATTCAGATAGTTTATCTTCTTAATTTGTATATTATAAAATCTGGGATCTTTTTGCTATTTTACAACGGGTATTTGGAAATATAAGTTATCAGTGAAAGAAATATGTATGGGTTTTTATTTTGTTCAACAGAAGATATATAAAGATGTGCACTGTGCCATATTATTCTATTAAATTTTTTATTAAAAAATGCTATCATAAATTCTCTAATGAGTGACCTTCAATTCTTTGAAGATTTTAATTTTTTTAAAGAGTTTAAGTTTTAAATGTTCATATTTCACTATTTATTTTACTCAGAAGTTCCTAATTATAATTACAAAAGGATAGGCAGCACTATTCAAAATACTGATATCTGTAATAATCTATTTCTTGCATTCTTTCTTTTTTGAAAACATGCAACTGCAAAATATACAATCGATTCTATACTGTAAATTCTGATGACAGTTTTTTACTGTATAAACAATTCATAAGTTTAAGCATAGCATCAGATATATATCACTCTACTTGACATATTATACTTACAATAGTTTCCTTGCATTCAATATGAAACGTTTGTATTCCATGAGCAGACTGTATTTGTTCCCTTTTACGATCAGCAGTAGCTTTCAATGCAGCCCACCTACAGAAAAATAGCATAAGACAATGTAAATACAATAACAATTTTTAAAAAAAAGTGTTCACCGACATATTTAATAAAAAAATTACAAATTATTGCAATGCAATTTAAGTGTTATGTTTATCTAAATTTTAGAGCTCCATGTTATTAAGGAACTCAAACTTTTTTGTATTGAAAATTTAAAACACTATGAAATCAGCAATTATAACATAACATTCACTCAATTTTAAAGAACGTCATACACATTTTTTTTTAAAAAAGGAGGAAAATTCAAATGTCTAAAAATGTGCATTGGAAACCTATAAAATCTTTTGATTAAATGCTTCAAATTTATGTTCATTAATTAAATTTATGCATCAGTGTTTCAACAAAAAATATAGAATAAAGTGCGCATTTCAAATAAAACGAAACCTCTTAATATATTGGCCGAAGAAATAAAAAAAATTGTATCAATCTAGAAAACTTAATAATAGTAACATGTGAGTAATAATAAACAAGAATTTTCATTTCTTTCATTCATTCGCAAACAAATGATAAAAATACAGCAATTTAAACATAATTTGTGAACTAACCTTTCATTGAGATTATTTTGTTGTACCAGTATCTCTTCTGAATTTGGATGATCTACATGCAACAGTTGCCGAGCGAGTTGATTAATCACAGCAACTCTGGAAGAGTTGGCATTCATTTCTTGCTCAAATCCTTCAAAGCGATGTTTCATGACTTCAATATCTTCAATATCATTGCTCATAATCATGCAATCTAACATTTTTTCCTAAAGAGAAAGTCGAATTAACTACATATAGTAATCCAAGAATATTTTAATTTTCATTAATTAAATCATGTCTTGCAACACACATTTTAAAAAAATTTTGAGGTCATTAAAACATACTGTTACGAACATGGAAAGTCGCTTCCCAGCAATGTTAGTCTTATAGTTGGGAAGAGAGTTTTACAAGGTTAAGCATGGAGTGACGAGCAGCGGCTGTTCCGGCAACCCTCACCTCGGCGATAATTTTGACGACTTGGCGACAAATAGATGATTCCAGAAAATGCAACCCTTTTCTCGATATGTCTATTAGGAAAGGGAATACGCTTGAATATACGAGAAAACTCCATGTGACGTCACAGCCTGTCGGACAGAGTATATAAGGAACGCGTTTGGATCAGAGGGTGTGTGTTTTATCCACTGGAACGACTTTAGAGTTTCGTCTGCAGTGGCAGCTAGGAAGCTGGTGAGCTGAGCGTTATTGAAAGTGCTGTTATTGTCGTTATTAGTTATTTGCTGACCGTTTGTGTTGCTAAATATCAAAGTGCTGAACTGTTATTATCTGTGAATTGTTGTCTGTTTACGTTTCTAATCTGTGCAAGAACTATTGTTTCCTGTACCTGTGCTACGTGTTTTCCTGCATATTTGTGAATAAACCTTCATTCTCCATTGGAATGTTGGACTGTTACACCATACAACCGCAGAGAGACTTTTGTAACAATATTCATTCAGCGATTAAGTTTTTAAAATTTGGGAACATTTATAATAAAGAGTCAAAACATTCAAGAAAATACCTTCTCTACTATCCATTGCTTAATGCCATCAGCTTCATTGAACAATTTGTAGAGTGATAAAGCATCAAGAAGTCGCTGTTTTCTTAATTTTGCCAACTCAACTAATTCCTTATATCTGCGATCTATACTGGAAAGTCTATCCAAAACTTCCGGAGCTGTTCTATGCTGTAACATACAATTACAAATTTACAAACCAATAAAACAGTTTCATGCACTGATTTATCAAAATACTTAAACAGCTGTCAAAGTAAGTGCATTAACTCTGTATCGACAATTAATTTTATAAATACACAAGTAAAGAAATTATCAGTTTATATTCATTTTAACATGAAGAAGAATTTTTAAATGCCGAAAATTAAATTTTAGAGTCAAACAGAATATTCCACATCTTTAAAAAGAAACCCAAAATTGGGACATTTTTCTAATATTAAAACCGTTAAAAGTCATCACAACGAAGATGATATTCTAAAATGATTCATAAGCAGTGTTAATTAACAAATACAAAATCTCGAATATTTAAAAATGATATTAAATTAACTTTATTAAAGCTCTTCTATTCTAATTAAACGTCAAAATGGGTAAAACTGTAGGGTAAATATTTTTTTAAAATTATGACTCGATTAAACATAGTTTAGACATAACTATGTTACATAGAGTAAAAAAAAAAATAGTCAAATAGAATTAAAATTAATAATTCAGTAGAATCAAATTTAGCAAGAAGTAATCAAATTTATTACTTCATCTCCAAGAGCACCAGCTTGTTGATGTAATGCGTCTATGGTGCTAGCGAAATTCTTCAAGTCGTCAGTGGTATCCTAAAAAATAAACAACCATTAATTAAATTACATTATTCAGGGATGAGATTGGCAAAAAAGGAAAAAGACTGAAATCGTACGAGAGCAAAAAATTGTACCACAATTTATACGCGAAAGAAGTAAAACATCAGAACATGCAGCATGGAAATATTACACTATAATAATTAATAACTTAATTATTTATAATTCAGTACATATAAATGAGGAAAAAGAGTGTTAAATTATTATTAAATCATTCACATTAAAAGTTAATAAACAAGTTCAAAAAAATCTTTTTTTTTTTCTTTGCAAAATATGCCACAGAGGTTTTGTTTCCTGCAAAAAGGTGGTGCTTAATATTTTGAATGGCACTGAATGTTGGAATGTTCATCCTTGTAGAGTTTGCTGATATAATGTTGATTCGTCACTAGAAGATGAATCAGCTAGTTTCCTAGCCGGTGGAGTTAAGCCGCACGGTCGAGAATATTTTCCCAAAATTTTCTTTCGAAAACGGAAGATAGGAAGGTTTCTTTTTCTTTGTGTAAAAGCGGAATTTTTGGAAGAAAAAGGAAATTTCTGCGGAGGGGAAAAAATCGGAAATCCGAGGGGAGGAGGAAATTTTGCGAGAAAAAAGAGACAAAAAAGCGGAATTTCTCCAAAATAACAAAAAAGTGGAAATCCACCAAAAAGCGGAAAAATCTCATCCCTGATTATTGTTATTACTAAACGCAATAAGTACCTGGATAAGAATAAAATATCTTTTGCTTTACCTTGTGCTTCTTAAGAAGAGATTGGACATTTGCTTCATCTCTACCAATATCTTCACTAGAGACTAAACGAAGTGTATCCAGCATCCATGTGTCCACATCATCAGCATCAGTAAAGAACTGCAAATAATACATCAGTAAAGGCATGTTTAATAATTAGACAACTCAGTTATGTTCTTATCAAAAATGAAACAGAGAAATTTTATTTATTAATATGTATTTTAAAAGGAATTAAAATAAGCAGAAGACTTAACGATTTATCATTTTCATAAATCATAATATATTTATTTAATTAATAACTTATACATATAGTGATTTCCACAGTAGATCTAATAAAGACACTACATAATCAATTAATAACATAATCAATAATTCATAGTATAATCAATCATTTCAATTATCTCGAGTTTTGGTCTTCGTATTTAGATGTTAATAAAATATTAATTAGTTTGACAATAAATTTTTACTATGAAAAGTTAATATAAATCATACTTTTTTTTATTTAGGTATAAAAATTTAACTTTCCAGTATATTTGATTGAAAAATGTAATTAAAAGTGAAATATAAAATATTCTACTCTCTTATATTAACATTTCTACTTTCTTATATAACATGAGCAGTTTAATTTTAAATATTATTTTACCTGATGATAATCAACAGCATCAGTTAATCTCTTCATTCTCTGCTGTTGGAGTTTCCTAAGATTGGCCAGCATGGTTTGAATTTCGTCAATTCTTTCACGTATGCTGTCTGAACTAAAGTGATTGGCAGCAATTAAGTCTTCACCAATCTGAACGAGTGCTTGAATTTGCTTCTCTTGATTGTTGATTTCGCCTTCAGCGGCCTTAAAATATATATATATATATATCATTACGGTAAAGCCAAATAACAAAATATAGGATTGCATCCTTTTAACCACCAGTATGTCACTGACTACCATAAAAGCATATCAGAGATTGCATAATTAACATAGTGATTCACTATATCATGTTTCAAATTGTACATCTAATAATTAATATTTAAAATCTATTGTATATACATTTCAAGTAATATATATATATATATAGTTATATATTTTTTATACCATTAAAACTCAGATAACATTTTCATCATATACACCTATTAAACCCTCATTTAAAATTAAATATAAAAAAGAATATAACCTAATATTATTCACACAATGAAATACAGAAAATAATAAGATTAAAAACTATTACTATGAAAAAGACAACCCAGATATGGAATTCCAACAAAAAATGCCAATCAAACTTAGGAATCGATTATGTCACATTATTTCGAAATTTATAGGCGCCAACCTTCTGTGAGGGCCAATTGTTGGGAAAAAACAACAAATATAGGAGTAAATCTCCAAACTATATTAAGAAAAGAAAGAGAAAATTAACTAAATTCTTACTGATTCAAAGTCATAGCAATAAATGCCAAAAGCTAAATACGAAATACAGTTCCGCATTTATTGTGAAAATATTATAACTAAAATATGTTATATATACTATACTAAATCATCATTAATTATATATATATATATATATATATATATTGCTGCTCTCAAACTTCATCAAATAAAGTTAAGAAAAGTCATTTTACAAGCATAGCGCAGGAAAAAAAAACCTATTAAATAACAGCAATGAATATTTAAAATAGAAATATGAAAAATTTACAATGAAAGAAAAAATATTCCGAATGGTTTTCAATAAAATATTTGTTAACTTGCAAAAATTGGAATACTATTATTTTTTCAAAAAATGGCGCATTAAAAAAATTTATAAGCGTAACTTTTAAAAAAATTATTAAATAAGGGCACTGAAAACTTTTAATAGCAGCATAAAAAAAATCTAAAATAAAAGCAAAAACATTACAAACAGTTTTCAATAAAATATTTGTTAAAAGGCATAAAATTAATTACTATTTTTTTTAATGAATTCAAACACATTTAATTCACTTTTTTCACAATTTCATAACAAACAAGATACAAAATTCAATAATTTATAAAATACAAACAAAATGAAAAGGCAAATATTTTAAGTTTTAATTTAAATGCATATCATATTTACCTTATTTTTACTAATAAGTAGATGGATAGCTGTTAGATCATGACCAATATCTCCCGATGACAATATTCTTTCCTTTTCTTTGATCCATGCTTCCTCTTCAGCCATATCCCAGAAGAATTGCCATAATTTACGGGACTCAATTAAGTGGTTATGCCTATCAGAAGCAAGTTGCACTAATTCGATATAAGCAGCCTCTAGTTGCTTTATTCTTTCTTGAATATATTGAGGATCACAAACCTGGTAACCACCTTTTTAGTGATAAAAAGATACAGTTAGCTTTCAAAGAGAAACACAATAATTTAAAACATTAGGTTGATGCAAAAATCTTTTAAATGGAGAATAAAAATCGAATATGGAAAATGAGAAGCCATAGAATTAGTTAACTCACCAGTTAAAAATAGAGAAAGTGGAGAATGCGAATTTAAGGGTAGGTTTATAAACTGGTATATTTATTAAAATTTTCACATAAGGAATCCAATTCAAATATCATTATTAGAAAACATAAAGCTGAACCACAAGTTACTAGACTTATGCAAGGATTTAAAAGTCTGTAAGTTACATGATTATAAAAGTGTGAGACTCTATATCAAGAAAAGACACACACATACACAAGCAACGAAAGTGGTCTTCCGTAGACCTTCTTGTATACACCGTAACAAAGGCAGGAGTAACGTTAGAGTTTGCCCGACGGGGGACACGACCTGCGAGTGTAATGAAATTGGTCTCACATTTTCACCAGATAATTATTTATCAACTAGTTGAATACCCCATACAAAAACTTTTCCCCCACTGGCGCCACCCCTCAGAGGATGATGACTACGGTCACGTGTTTGTTTCGCCATAGAGTATCCTGGGGTCAAAGGAGGCAGGGTTGGAGGCCTCGAGGACGTGGAGCCTGTGAGAATGGTAGCGGCGGTAGCTAGGTAGTAGTTTAGTCCACAGATCCCTCCCATTTCCTGCCCATGTGCTCGTTCACGAAGACAGGGGAGGGTGCGCTGTAAAATAGCGGCGCCACCCCTGAACAAAGGTGGCACCCCCAATCACTCCCCAGAATAAAAATCGCGGACCTTCGGCAAGAAACGGACAGACACGAGTACTCAGACTGCGGCAAAAATACAAGCGGAAGTAAAATACGCCACGTGGGTGCAGTACACAATATGGCGTGTTTTGTGCACCATAGAATGATAAAGAAAACTGAATATGAATTTTGGACCTTTTTTTATTTGGCCGATTAAGCCCAAAATGTGGTACAGACGCACAATTAGTGTTAGAAGACCACATACCAAATTTCATTTATGTAAGTCATTGCGTTTCTTATTTATGGTGTTCACATGCATGCGAATATACAGACCGACAGACAGTCAACCTGTTGACAGATTTGATCCAAAATTTATACGGATCTACAATTTTTAAGTTTTTGAGTTATCGTATTCACATGCTCATGGACAGACAGGCTTTCCGACATCGGATTTCGAACAAAATTTGATAGAAATCTAAGAATTTTATGTTAAAGACCACATGACAAATTTCATCCGTCTAGTTCAAACCGGTTTTGAGTTACCGTGTTCACTGACAGACAGACCTAATTCCAAAGGACAGACATATTTTTTTCGGACTCAAGGAGGTCTAAAACGTGGAGATTCATCAAAACCTCGAGTTTTAATTTTTTGACGATTACGATACTCTCTCTTTGTACACTTAGAATACAAGAAAATAAAAAGGATTTATTTACAAAAGTTCTATAGATAATCATATGTCAAAAATTTGACTTTTTTGAGATATTAGCTTGATCCCAACATTTAAGCCTGATTCAACAAAATATAATTTAAAATCTATTTCTATAGTCTATATTTCAAATATTTTATTAACTCTAGGAGGTGAGAAAAACATCATTCATTATGCATCCAATTTAAAGGATAAATTCTATCATTAAAACCAACTATTTAAAAAAATGAGACAGAATTCATAATCCTTACTTTTGCTTTTAGTGTCCAAAAAT
Organism: Araneus ventricosus; assembly: GCA_013235015.1. NCBI lineage: Eukaryota > Metazoa > Arthropoda > Arachnida > Araneae > Araneidae > Araneus > Araneus ventricosus. The sequence continues at coordinate 23,840 of BGPR01016079.1, forward strand.
GTCTGAAGATGCTGAATAACTGCTTTAACATTTTCCGCCAAAACGTTGATGTCTGCTTCAATTAAGCTGTGCTTTTGAAGTAAATCAACTACTCCCATCAAATGTTTTCCAGAATCTTCAGTAAGTAAGCGACTCTATAAAAATGTGGGGAAAAAAATCAGACTTCCAAATTAAATATCGAATTCATCAGCTTTCTCAAAATCAAATTAATATGTTAAGCAAAGAATTGCAAACATCATTACGCATATAAATTGATGTTTGGGTGTGCTTTCTTTCAATGGCTGCTTTTAACTCGTCAGTTTTAGCTGGCCCTGAGCAATAAACGTGTTGTTTTAGATATCTCCGGAAAAAGAAAGGTTGAAATCTAGAAGATGGTGCACACTCTTAAAACGCTGCCAAATCGCCAAAGCTATATGAAGGTATTACCTATATTAGCTTTGGCGACTTGGCGTCATTTTAAGAGTGTGTACCAACTTCTAGATTTCAACTAAAAATACATACCTTGAGTTTTTCCATGGTATCAAGAATGTATATCATCTCCTGGAAAGTCCTTTTTCAGAAGACTCATTTGGATAAAGAAGACATTAAGGTCTTTAATCAGGGCCGGCCGGAGGGGGGTGCGACCGCACTAGGCCCCGCGTTTTCTAAAGGCCCCGCGCAGCTGACTGATTTTGCAAATTAAAAATGTCTTTTTATTTTTACTTTAATCCGAATATATATAAATACGGATTAAAATAAAAAAATAATAAGAAGTAGGAATAATCGTATATGTGAGCATTTCAAATCTTCGGAAAGATAGTTATGGAGCAGAGGGAAATCTATAGATGGTGGGTTTTTTTTTTCGTCAGCGTCGAATTAAGAACAAGATGAATTAGTCTGAGAATCGCACCTTCAAAAGGATCAACAAAGAGTTGAAAACGAAATATCGATATCAATGATCCTTGCATTTGGCCTGAAATTATAAATGATAAATTTAGAACGGCTGTCATACAAATTAGTGTGACATAAGTAAAAAAACTACGATTTTCCGAATGATAAAAATGGCAAAAGTTTTTTTGAAATTATTTAAGAAAGTTAAAGAATGAGGAACAACAAAAACGAAGACGGGATGGTTACTCTCCTCAAAATACTAAAGAGGCCACTCTTTCAAATACCACCAAAAATAATTCATAAATCAAATAATCTAGTTAATTACCATTTTAACATATTTCTTAAGTCCTTAATTTACCAATTTGTGCAGTGTAATAAATAGGAAAATGCAATAAATTATTATTTTGTTTTACGAAATTAGTTTCAAGGCCCCGCAAATCAACTTTGCACCAGGCCCCGCTTTTGTTCGGGCCGACCCTATCTTTAATTCCGTAGCTGAAGAACATAACATAACACCACTCCATGCCCCTGCAACTATAACCATATGGTTATTTAAGCAGTGACGCGGACATGAAGTGGAAGAAGAATCACAACACCCGAGGGGGGGACCTCTCTTAAAACTTGACAATTCTCAATACCGCTGCCTAATTAAAAACGCAACAAGTTTACAAAAATTTACAGGAGCATTAGGAAGGATTGCTATTTTGCTATACATTATAAAAATATTTTGGAAACACAGAAAAATAAAACCTTGAAAACACAAAGTTACACAGTTATACATGAAATAGCTGGAAAATAATATACACTAAATGCAATGGAAAAACTATACGAAGAGTAAAAAACACATTAAAAAAACAGAAAATGAAAGGAAAAAGGTGAAAAACAAATTAATACAGTAATAAAAATAACATAAAAATGTACACAAGAACAGAGAGATGGGCCGCACATTGTTTTAAAAAGTTCGATTTTGAAGAAGAGTTAGCTGATGGAACTCTATTTGAAGGAGAAACATGGTGGATCTTGGAAGAAAGTCCTGAAAGAACGACTGCAGCTGTTCTGAGTTCATTAGGGGATGATGGGCGAAGTTGAATGTTGATCTGGTGAAACGAGACCTTCCATCTCCAAAGGAAAAGATGGAGTGATGAAGACGCAGGAAGGAAAGTTGAAGTTTGGGTGGAATGAATTTCCCTTATCGCAGGAAGAAGAGGATGTTCGGATACAGAAGTTGCTAATTATGAAAATGTTGGCCATGATTGTGGGAATGGGACGAAAGCATTGGACTCAAATGGGAAGACTATTGAAGGAACGAGGAAAAAACTATTAATTGGGATCTGGACGGAAAAGACTGGTTTCTCTTTGGAGAAATTGGAGCAAATTATGTATCTTCCTTCTTGACGCTGAATTGTTGGCTACGCTGCGGAACCATACTGGCTGATGTTGTTGGCTGGGTGGTGCCATATGGCAAGAGGTTGTGAGGAGGCAAACCGTAGCATAATGGATTGGTGTGCCGATTCCCCCACAAGAACAGAATGAGGTTTCGGCAAGGTTGAATCTTTGGAGAAACGAAGAGAAAGGTCCATGTCCTGTGAAAAACAAAATTTCGTTGCGTGTCCAGTTGATTGCTTGCAAACTAACTTTGGGAATTATGTTGTGAATGAGCCTCCCAGTATCTCCATCATCCCAAGCCATTTGCCAGGTGGCTAACATCTTCTGACGTAAGAATGTTTTGATAAAAGGTTTTGGTAACTCGAGTGGTGTTTCAGGAAAATTTTCCGTTCCTGCTGCCTCCTTAGCCAGTCTGTCTGCTTCTTCATTCCCTATATAACCTGCATGGGCTTTGATCCACGACACTCTGATGTGAGGATGACTATGGAGTAACTTGAAGATTTCCCGGGCAATTGAATTGTGACTCTTTGGGTTTGCTGCTGAATTGATGCTGGCTTGGTTGTCTACAAGAATAGTCAGTTGTTGAGTTGGGAGGGTAACGGCGTGTTCCACTGCTTTGAGTAGAGCTAGTATTTCTGCCTGGAAGACTGTATTTCTAAGAGAGAGCCTGGTAGACCATCTGTGGGTAATGTTGATGTCGGTCAAAACACAGAAGGCTGTACCCACCCCCTTCTCTGTTTTCGATCCATCGGTATAAATTCAAAGTCTAGTATATATGTTGCCTCCGTCATCCAGGGAAATCTGAGTTGGACTTAGATGTTCCGATGGGTGTGCTGACCATCCAGTAGCTTTTTCTTCAATTTCACTGAGATCGACGTTTGTAGAAAGAGGAAGTCTAAGTCTGAAGAGTGCTGTGCCACGAGCTTCTCTTTGTAATTGTAGATGAAGAGCAGGGATACCCAGTATGACCTGCAGAACTGCCGTGGAGGTTGTCCTGTAGGCACCTGAGATCGCCAGGAGGAACGGACGTTGAATTGTTGAGAGTTTTCTGGCGATTCGGATGGTAGGTTCTAGACACCAGGCAACTGTCCCGAAAATTGAACCGTTGGGTGAGGAGTTTTTCTAGAACTTTACCTATTGTCGGGAGCAGAGAGATGGGCCGGTAAGAAGATGCTTCTGTTTTAGATTTGCCGTGTTTATGAAAAAGAATGATATTTCCCACCTTAAGGGGATCGGGAAATTTAGCCAATTTAAGGCAAGTGTTAAAAAGTTCCATGAGGAGGAAGGGGAATTTCTTGAAAATTTGCTGTATGATGATGTTGTCGATGCCATCTGGTCCTGGTGCTTTTCCTTTGGAGAGATGATGGATGACAGTCGCTATTTCTCCTTTGGTGAAGGGGCAGTCGTTTTCGGTGCAAGGCGGGATGTAGGTAGAACTATTACTGTTGGCAGGATGGGGGAAGATTTTCTCCAGAATATCTTGAGCTATTTTGAGGTGGTTTCCTGAAGGATCATGATTATTTAAGGCTATTAATTCGGCTGGCTTGATCGCTTTTCTGAATGTAGCTTTGTAATGGGTGCCGTATGGATTCGATGCTTTTGTGCAGAAAGATTTCCAGCCGGAATTTTTTGCAGTTTTGACTTTCCGCATGTACTTTTTCAGTTCTTTTTATGTAATTGGAATCGGGCATTTCTCTGATCTTGGGGCGCCCTTTGTGCACGTCTTCTCAGCGCCTTCAGTCGGTTTTTTTCTACTTCAAGGTCTTGTGTATACCAGTTTGGAGTTGGAGAAAGATTTTGATTCTTAGTGCGGTAGGATTTGTTACAGGCTTCAATAACGCTATTTTGGAGGAGGTTTGTTGCTTCGTTGATGTCGTTTTCATTCTGACTATTTCTGAAGGCTCCCAATATAGAATTGACATGAGGTTTAAGGTTCTTCAGGAAAACATTGTGGTTACCATGACGAGTTTTGTACCTGGTAAAGGTGCGGTTCTTCACGGATGAGTCGATCGTGATTTCAATGTACTGATGGTCGCTGAGAGACGGTTCTCCCAAGACTTTCCAATTGACAATCTCACCAATCATTTGCTGAAGAACATAAACTTACTTAATTAATGGAAAAAATACTTACCTTGAGTTCTTCCATGGTGTCAAGAATGTATATCATCTCCTGGAAAGTCTGTTGAAGCGTTATTGAATCCTCTAACCTTGTGCGACGTGCGCGGAGAAGTTCTAATAAGTAGTTCCATAATCGGAGAACATTGTCTCTCCTATCAGGGAGAAAACAAAGTGTACAAGCAAATTTTATAGAGCAAAAGAGTAGAGCTTACGGAGCAAAGCTAAATTATAAGAAATCCTGCACATCCTCATCAGGATAAAGTTACATTTAAATAGAATTTCTAGAGTTGAATGGCTAAGAAAAACAAAATAATTTCAATTAGTTCTGAGAAAGGATATTTTTCATTAAAAAAAAGAGTTTTGGTGATGAATTTAATAAGCTTAAGATATGAGGCAGATAGAGACGATAAAAAGTTTTGGATGGAAGAATTAAGATTAGATTTAATTGAATTTAAAAGAATCAAGATCCATGATGCATCGCCGAAAGAATATGGGGTGTAATAATTAAAGGGAAAAGCCTTAAAGGAGCTACTTATGAGTGCTTGAAAACGATAGCTTCGCACACAGCATAGTGCGTTTCTAGGTAAGAAATAGAAATAATCCGCGCCCCCCCCCCCCCCCCCCCCCCCCCCCCCCCCCCCCCACCCATCAGGGAAAAATTTTGTATCCCGTCGGGGAAAATATTTGTATGGGTATTCAACTGTAGTTGATAAATAATAATCTGGCGACAATTTGAGGCCAATTTCATTACACTCGTCCCCACCATACAGCAGGTCGTGCCCCCTTGTCAGGCAAATCGCCCCCCCATCGGGCAAACTCTAGCGCCATTCCTGGGAGACAAAGGGAGCAAATCGATATTCCAGGGGCCAGTCTTAGTGGCATATATGCATGTAGGGCCCAAAATCATATAATACCTGGGCGACATTTATCCTAGCTACGCCTCTGAATTTGGGAAAAATTAAATGACTCAGATCTTCAACAAGAGTTAAAAAGTCGATGCAAATAAACACTTTGAAATTAGAAGAAGAATAATTACAACTATAAATCAGTGTATTTAAACTGAAAATACCCATTATAAATTACAAAGACAGCCACAGTTGCTAAAAGGTGTTACATTTTCCAAAAAACAAAGTATAAGAATCGCAACTGCAAATTATTTTAAAAAGTAATATTTACAGAATGCAAAGCATGATCAACTAATTGATTCAATGCTTCATTGTCTCCATGACTGACAAAAGAATAATGCCAGAAAAATTCACATAATCTTTAAACATTTGTGTTCTCTTTTCTTACCTTGCTTGTATTCTAGCAATGTCATGGTAGTTTTCAGTTTCCAGCTCTTGGGCAACAGCAACAATTGCTTGCACGCGTTCTTCGTAAGCATAAATGTCTGTTTCGATGGCTTCGTGCTTCTTTGCAGCTGCTTCTACTGAAGGAAGGTCGAAGCCAAAGTTGTCTTGGGACACCAATCTCTGATTTTCACTGAGCCATGTTTCTCGCAATCCAGCTTTGCGATCAAATCTGGCTGCAAGCTGTTCAAGCTTCTCTTGTCTGAAAATAAATAAAACATAATTTGTGGATGTTTAGAATAGGAAATATTTTGCATAAATATTAAAGAACATTCTTCAATAATAATAAAAATAGAGAATCAATACTGAATAGTAAGTTTTGATTTCAAAGATCCATTTTCAGAATGAATAATTTTGCATTTTCAAAACAAAATTCCATATAAAAAATAAACCGAAAAACATTTAATATGTTATCATCACTATATTGTGGAGCAAAAATAATAATAATAATAAATTTATAATAATGTATGTCAAAAATGTTTAAATTTCCTTTTCTGACAATGTGACTTGAAAATTGAAGCAATTTTCTTTTTATTCCAATTATTCTTCAATCCATAAAATTTTTAGATTCATATGCGAGCATTTATTTAAAAATAGAAGAATTTCTAAAAGCTTAAATCTTTTAATACTATATAACAATAATAAAAAAAACCTTATAAGCTCATCTCTCAAGGCAAGTTCTCTTTCATGTTCAGCTTTTTCTAGACTTTCCCATGCTCTGTTGATATCGGATATCGTTTTGCCTTCAGGAGGAAAGTACATTCTCTGATTGGTAGTTCTCATCCTACTTTGTATGGTGAACAGCAGTATTTCTAGGTTGCCTTTTTCAACAAACCTGGAAATGTACAAATACATTTATAAACAAATCAGTATTGCTTATCATCTCTAATATTTGAAGTACAGCATTAAAGTCAATAAAAATTTTTTAACCAAAGCTCACATTTAAATACAGACTGAAATAAAGACGATATTTTTTAAGCAGTTAATTATACATTATGTAAATTATATTTTTATTCATATCACACTGATATATCATTCATCGCAATATATTTCATTAGTAATTAAATTATAAACAAAATTTTGATGTTAAAATTTTTTTTTATTCAATGATGTATAAAAATACAGGCTACATTTTTGGTAATAAAATTAAAACTCGACATTGATAAACTTTATAACTTATGTTTTAACAAAATTATCTTCCTGAAATCATAAAAAAAGAAACATAAATATTTTACTGATATTTAAAGTTTGAACTATGAACTAAAATCAATAAATTAATACATTTTCCTTGCAAAACTTTGGGGATTTAAGAACTGAAGTATTTCAAACATTAATATTGAAATTTTGATTTAAATAATAAAATGCTTCACACATAACAAAAATACAAAAACGTCGTGAAAATTATAAAAAACATTTTCTCTAATAATATGCAGGTCCATATTGCAGATAGTAGATATAATTCTTTTACACATAAGGATATAATTTCATACTTTGGAGGCTTTTCTACAGTCCTGTAAGAATTGAAGGCCAGAAGTTGTTGTTGAACTCCAAACAATGAATTTGCAAATTTCCTATCGGACAAAGCAGCAATAGTTTGCTTGATCCACTTCAGAAGGTTGGAGGTCAGAGTTTCATACTCATGAATCATTTTCTCGCTTTGCATTGCTTGACCAACAACCTATTCATGAAAAAATAATAAATAATAATAATAGTAAAGATAAGAATGCTTTCTTCATAGTGGAATTTTCAGAACTTAGTTTGAAATTCTTACATTTCCAATACGACGTCCCTGGACTGTTTCTTGTTTCATTTTAGAGAAATAATGGTAGTAAGTGACAACATATGTAATGATCGACTTTTCATCCGGATATTCTACAAAAATATCTGCAAGAAAATGTACAATATAATATGAAATAAATGTTCTATAAAACTCACAAATTCATTCTACTTTTAAAAGATTTTATAAGCAATATACAATTAAAAAGATATAAAGGTTTTTTTAATGCAAAATAGGTTAAATCAGCCTAAAAACATCCACTTACAGAAAAAACACCATTAAAATGAATATGTAAATTGAAATGTCAAACTAACCTTCAGCATCCAACAACTTCATGATGCCTAATCTCTGTTCAGCAACAGTAAAGGCGTGATTTAAATTATAAATAGCATTGGATCGAGACAGCTTATCATACTGTATCAAATCAGGCCTGTGGAAAATACAGAAATTTGTAAAAGTGTAGCACATGCTTTTAATGAAATACAAACTAAAATTCTGAGCAATACTTTTTATCCAAACTTATGAAAGCATATTGTAATCTCCCCAAAAAACTAAATGAAATATGGGAAGGGGAGGTGTGTAAATATGTAATTCAACATTTTTAAATATTTTAAAAACAAATTATCTTAGCAAGTAATTTATTTAAATACATTTCAGTTTTTTAATACGTAGACTTTATAGACAATGACTTTCAAAAAACAGGGAGATACGAAAAATAAGAAATGATATAAAAATAAAATATGAAAAACTGAGATAAAAAGGTTATTAATCCATGTATAATGTCTCAAAGAAGTAATTAATCACAAAACAACTTTTAAACATAATGAAAGTTCTAAATAAAAGGGCTGTATCAACAAGGAAAATTCTATGAAGCAGGATTTTTACCTGTGTTTATGAATCAGAGCATTAAATGCTAATCCATCTCTCCAGCTGGTTGTAAAATTCCTCACATTTACATTTGGATAACCAGCAGTTTTCATCTGGCACCAAAGCAATAAAGCGTCTTTAGCTGATTTTGTCTCCTGATTATCGACTTCTTCAATGGTAATGTCTTGAATCTGATAAGAAGTGGAGAAAAAATTATGGTCTGAAAACATACTCCAAATCATATATCTCAAAAATTGAACTAATGAAATACTACTGGTACTAACATGAATAATATTGCTTTAAATTTGATTTGAATTCAAAATTTAGTGCAATTTTAAAAAGCTAGATTATATTTCTATAAAAAATATAAAATTAATAATCATCTTAATTAATATGCATAGTTTCAAAAAATCAAATACAAGCTGTTAAGTTTACACAATTATGCAATGAGTAGCCAATACACATAGGATAAAAGTGTTGTTACACAGCCTCACATACAAAGTTCGTATGCTGCACTTTCCAAAAGGCATACAATAGAAAATTAAAAAACATTAAAAAAGAAAAAACTAGAAAAAATATATATAAGAAACAGAAGAAGTAATCAACGATGATAACAATACATCTTTTCGTGCGCCAAACGCAGCAGCATCCAGTGATTGCATCAACAACATTTTGCTACAATTAACAAACCAATCACTAAAGAATTGAACAACAAAAATTTCCCAGTAATAAAATAGTTAAAACACGTAAAAGAAAAAATTAGAAAACAAAAGAAAATACAATCAAAATGGAAAAATTGGAGGAGAACTCAAATGACGCATATGCGCCATTCTGTATAATATATATGCTGCATATGCGCCATTCTGTATATTATATATGCTGCATATGCGCCATTCTGTATAATATATATGCTGCATATGCGCCATTCTGTATAATATAAAAGAGTTTAATTAATTTTTAATTAATTCAAATTTTTTTAATAATTTGTAAAATTTTATTAATTGTAACTGTTCCAAAAGGCATATTATAGGTAGAGTATTGTGCAAAAAACTAGAGTAATTTTAATTTAGCATAGAAAATTACGCATGCTTAGGAACATTTTAAAAAATGAACATGAAATCTATAAAATATTGGTTGTCTCTCAAGTTCATAAATATGTACAACTGTCCTAACATAAATTAAAATGGCCTAGAATAATGTCAACCTCAGGAGCATTTTTAATAATGAACCTGAAATCTATAAAATAATGGTTGTCTCTCAAGTATATAACTATGTAAAACTGTCCTAACATAAATGAAAATGGCCTAGAATAATGTCAACCTCAGGAGCATTTTTCCATATTCAAAATTTTATTATATTGAAAATCTATTAAACAAGAAACAATACAATGAAAACCAACAGAAAGAAACAAACACAGATATATTTTTAAATCGATGAAGAAATTTGTATGCACGTACTTGGAAACGTAATATAATGGTCCAAATCAATCCTAATGTTAGGCGAGGATTGCCATCCACGACATCATGTGAGCCTAAATTTTCTAAGTGAACTCTTTGTTCTCTGAGAAATTGCAATGCTTTATCTACATTTTCAAGGCAATGTATTCGCATTTTCCCTTTAGTTGGCCTTGGCTGCAAGTAATAAATAAGCAGCAATCAAGTTAATGAATTAAAAAAAGTATAGCAGATGCATGAAAATACTTCACATTTTACAGTGTCTTTCAAAAAAAGGAATAACTGAAAATGATTGAAACTGATGTTTGGAACTACAGATTATGAATTTTTAAAAAGTATGAAGAAAGGCAAAAATATCATTTATAATTTTAAAAATTCAAAGTAAGTCTCTTAAATTATTGAATTATTAAAATAAACTACCAAATTTATTCTAAAGAGTTTATAAAATATTCATTTCAAAATAATCATTACAATATTTGCTATGATTTACCAATAAATAATTTATTGTAAAAAGTTAAACTGTATTTTAACTTAATTAATTAATTCAATCTTTTTTTTTATTTGTTAACTAAAAAGATAAGTTAAACCTAAAAAAATTTTTAATTCATTTAATTACTCATTAATAATTTTTATATTATTTGTGATTGTGATGTCATATTACTTCACTCATTCTGTTCATTATAAATTTATGTTAGTACTTTACTTCTCTCATTAAAAAAAAGTCGCGTTGAATACTTTGCAGCCCAAGTTTTTCCAATAGAACTTTTAAATTTAAAATAGAATGCTTGAAATCTCACTGAAATAATGCTTGGGAAGATTTAAAAGAAACAAACTGGTTACATATTTCATACATAAAATAACAATTCTATTATTTTGAACAAGTTAATTGGACTTAAACGATCTTAGACAAGTTGATTTTGTATCGATCAACACAATAAAATAAAGTAAATTTAAAACTTAGCAAGGTAAACACATGCTTGTGAATATTTGTCATTTTCTATGAAATAAAATAAGGAAAAAGGTATTTGAATATAGAATAGTTTACTCACCAATCTGTCACCAGACAATATTTCCAACAACCTCATGAGCATTTTCCCATCTCTCAAATCTGCATAAAGATCTGTTATGCGGCAGTTAGAACGAAGAAGATGGGAATTGACCCACTTGCAGAAAGTTTTCTTTTGTACATTTTCCCTCTCATCTGTGAAAAATGAAACAATGACAATTAAAATTATGTGAGCCACTAGCAAATTTATTCCTAATCAAAGTAAACATGAAAAGTCATTTTAAACGACTACATAATTTGTTAATTCTGATTTGAAAATGACTTTTTTTCATAGATATAACTAATTAGTGGATAACAAATTATTTGAAGTTAAAAAATTATATGTAAACTTTCAATGCAACTAGCCTTCAGTTGTAGTACACTTTAAAAAAAAACATTTTATATAGATGATATCACAGTTATAAACTGTAAGGTGAAATTAATACTAAAAGATGTTTAATCCTTAGCTTAAATCTTTTTAGTTAGTAAGATTTGAAAATAATGATTATAAGAGTATGGTTTGAAAATAATGATTACATAAGTATGATTCGAAAATAATGATTATAAAAGTATGATTTGAAAATAATAATTATAAAAGTATGATTTGAAAAT
>BGPR01016080.1:416-13966 GCA_013235015.1 Araneus ventricosus
TATTGTAATCGTCAAAAAAAAAAAAAAAAATGCGAACTCGAGATTTGACGAATCTCCACTTAGAAAGTATACAAGAAAGTTTAGGGGAGACCACTCCCGCTGGTTACTATTTAACTACCAGATCTGATAAGTACTCTGAAATATGGGTCTCTCTGTTCTTCGTGCACGGATATTGTTCTGTCTAGTGTTTTCTTTTGTGTGTTTGTGCACGGGTATTGTTCTGTGCGAGTGTTTTCTTTTGTGTGTTTACCTTTTAATATGTGTCCTTAGTGTTTTAATTGTTTGTTTTAATATTCTAGTGTTTTAATACTTTTAATATTTTATTATTTTAAGGGGTTTTTAGTGGTATTAGTGTCATTTATTGTGATTTTTGATTCCTCCGGTGGCCTATTTACAGCCTTACACGTTTTAGGGTAGACCAGTATCGAAGTGGGCCAGAAGGAATTTTATGTAGGTAGATGGTTAAATGTGAGCCCTTTAGCTATTCCTAGGCTGATGACTGCATTTCTAAGAACAGAACGGAACGCCGTCTCTTACCCCCGTACCCGTGACCAGACCGGTCACTAAACGGTTTGATGGGCAAGACACGGGAATTTTATTTATGAAAAAAATAATCGAAATTTCCCAATCAAAGACGAACAAGACAAGTAACCAACAAAATATTTTTTTAAAAAAAACGAACTAACATAATACTGCTAACAAGATTAATTTTTAAAAATATTAGCCATTGGGAAGGAAATGCCTTCATAAAAATATCAGAAAAAGAAGGAAAAAATCAAACTTACCCGAGCCTTGGAAAGAATCAAAATGCCCCCACTTTAATTGAACACTTGCACTGGTTTGTTTATAACAGTCTAATCCTTTTCTAGTTTGTTTGCATAACATGTTAACGATGAGTTAAGTGAATGTATATTTATGGTTATTGAAAGTATCTAACTTACACTTTTGCTAATTATACAGAACAGAACGCCGTCTCTTATCCCTGTACCCGTGACCAGACCGGTCACTGAACGGTTTGATGGGCAAGACACGGGAATTTTATTTAAGAAAAAAGAAAAACAAAATAAACAAAAAGAAAGAAATATTTATACTATGTACAGCACAGGCATTTTCACTGTTACACTATTAGTTCGTAATTTCTTTTCTTTAGATGTTGTTATTCCTTTCTTTTCTAAAGGGGGGGAATGTCCGATAATTAAGTATTTTAGTTCAGCTCACTGGAAAGTTGAAGGCTAGGGAGGCCGGAAAAGATCTCTGTTTTCGCTCATGAATTTGATAATCCCACGAATTTTACGCCTGGAGACGAGGTTATTGGCGACTCTTTTCAGCCATTCTTGTTCGAAGTTTGGCGCTGGTTTCCTCATATGCCAAGACACTATGTAAATACACTCCGTGGCATAGTGAAGTGCCGTGCCAATTCCACCACAGCTGCAAAAATCGCTATCAGACAGGTGAAACCTTTTGAGGTAGGCAGGGAAAGGGAGATGTTGAGAGAAGAAGATAACATCCTCTCTAATCCAGTTCGTGGGACGGAGACTAACTGAGGGCATGATGTTATATATTTTCCTGCCTGTATCGCCATTCTTCCGTGAGGTTTGCCACTCCTCAAGCATTCTCTTCCGGAGGAGGCCTTTTATGTGAGGTTTAGGAAGTTTAATAAGTGAATAGGGTTGCCCATGTTGCGTTACGTCTTTTGCCAGTTGGTCTGCTAGAATCAGTTTCCAGAAGATACAGCCGAGGAATATCTAGAGCTAGAAATGACGCAGAAAATCACAATTTGAAGCTAACTATTATTAATCCACCGCGAGGGAGCCGACCAGATAAGGTTTACGGTTATATCAAACCCTCTCAGCGTAAAGATGAATTACAGAAAGGAGAGAAAAAACTACAATCAAGACACAAAGTATACTAAAAGAAGTCTGCAGTGAATGTCTTAATTGCTGATTAAGCGAGAAAAGCCTTTCTTAAACAATGATGATATCATGCCTTCGTTCATGCAGGATCTTCATAATATTCATGAGTCGTGCCAGCGATCTTTTGTTCTGAACAATATTTACACACCATGTCGGAAGGTTTTCAGCACTGGGCTTCATGAAACGAAAGGGTTTTATCACAGGGCAGTTTGCTGCGTAGTGGTTTAGTTTACCTTTAGCACCGCAAACGCAACGATGGTGAGAACATAAACCGAACCTGTGAAGATAGGTCACGAAGTGCCCATGTCCTGTAATGAATTGATCTATTTTTGAATTGAATGAGGCTCGATTAATGTTAACTTGAGGTACAGTATGCAGTTAGAGTTCCCGTCTCAGCCGAAGCCATCCGGATCTCCTGGTGGGGCAGCACGAAGCGGCCCCGCCCAGCACGATAGCACAAGTCAGCACTTGGCGGGAGCGGAATTTGCTCAACCGACGCGTCACCAAAGTCCTCAGATGCAAGCGCAATTACACAATGAAACCAGGTACGAAAACGTACGTACTACTCCTTGAGGTACGAAAAGGAAGGTTCGCCGTCCAGTTTCCGAAAGGTTCCATCTATCCTGCCAGATTTCAAGGGAACACTTTTAGCTAACTACAAGAGGGAACACAGACACATACACGTCTAGCATGCAAACATGCAGACTCCAAAGCCATGTGGCTGACAAGCGATGCCGCTGAGAAGCAGCCCACCCAAAGATCCTACAGGTTACACAAATGACAAACAGTCCAAGTTACAATAAGTATAACAATTAAGCATAGATTAAACAGCCAATATAACAATAATGTAAATTAAAATTTTCCTTAAGTATAAATTAAACAGCCAATATAACAATAATGTAAATTAAAATTTTCCTCAAGTATAAATTAAACAGCCAATATAACAATAATGTAAATTAAGATTTTCCTTATGTATAAATTAAACAGCCAATATAACAATAATGTAAATTAAAATTTTCCTTAAGTATAAATTAAACAGCCAATATAACAATAATGCAAATTAAAATTTTCCTTATGTATAAATTAAACAACCAATATAACAATAATGTGAATTAAAATTTTAATTAAGTATAAATTAAACGGCCAATATAACAATAATGTAAATTAAAATTTCCCTTAAGCAACATAAAAAATGTAACAAAATGGCTAACATGAGAGAAATTAACAAAAATAAATAAATAAATAAAATACAAACCACAGTTCTCTTGCCGGAAAATAATTTAGGAACAGAAGAAAGTAATATTACATACAACTATCTAAACAAAGAATTTGGAATGAATAAATTAAGGTAAATCATTCTAAAGAATTAATCTGGTTCAAAGAATTTTTAAATTGAAGAACAATGAAATTAATATAAATATACTCACGAAAACAAGATGAGTATAAGTAATAAATATAAGCATATAAAAAGTCTATATATATAACTAAATAATCAAAATAAATGTAGTTATTATAAGAAGCAAAGTTATAAAGATATAAAAGCATAGGCGATTGGTGCAAAGAAAAAAAAATAAAACAGTCAGAAAAGAAACAGAGTTAACTCTACGCCATTTTCATTGAGATAACATCCGACATTATTTCTTTTACCATTAGCATTTTTAATAAGTTTTTTAAGTAGTTGTTTTTCCCAATTTAACAGGTCATTTATTTCTTTTACTACGTCAATTTTCCCATCCTCTGATGAGATGTTCAGCCGTTCCCACTGTCTTTTCCCATTTGCATTTAGAGTTTTTACCAAAGAGTGTCGCTTGCTGAGCCCTAAAAATCCCGTGTCCTGTAAAGATTTGGCCAATAAAAAGCCACCTTTTATTCGCTTGAAATCAACTTTATCAGAAATTTTTTGGTTAATGAAACTTTTTTGAGCATTGCCCCAACGGTGTTGCCATTCTTCTTTGTGAGCATATTTAATATTTATTTCTGACAAAAGCATTAATTCAACTTATTTATCGTTATAACAGTGTATGATATCAGATAAGTAGCAACAGTCAGATGTTGACCTACTTTGAATTTGATTTAAAATAAGAGATGAGACGAGTACGGTTGAACGATGTTACGTTGTGCGCAGACACGAAGTGTAATAGTTGATTTTCAGTGTTCTAACAAATGTTTGTCTAGTCTTAGAAGAAGTCTGATGAATGTGTCAATCGAGAAGCCAACAGAAATCAGAAGTGGGGTAAATTAGAAACCTGTGACTGAAAACTACATTGACAATTAAGTAAGAAGGAAGGAGTTTGAATTTCAAAGTACGTTACGAAATTTTTTAATTCGCTTCTGTATAATTACAATAACAAATCATTATTTGCAAGTTAAAATAAGTAAATAAAAGTGTAGTAAAGTGCAAAAATGTCTATTTTCGCTGGAGCAAGGAAGTGTGACTTGAAGATATTGGGCAAGGAACTTGGAGAAAATGTCGATGACAGCTAATTACTAAAGAGTCTCGCTTGGTGAGCCCTAAAAATCCCGTGTCCAGTAAAGATTTGGCCAATAAAAAAGTCACCTTTTATTCGATTGAAATAAACTTTTTCAGAAATTTTTTTGGTCCTTGACACTTTTTGAGCATTGTCCCAACGGTGTAGCCATTCCTCTTTAATTCTACTTTTATCGTCATTTCTAATGTGGAAAATTGAACTATTACAGTAAATATCAATGACATTTGATAACAGTTTTGATTTGGCCAATTCATCTGGTCTTTCATTTGCACAGTGCCCCTGATGTCTCCTAATCCACATTAGTTGAAATGCAATATTACACTGCAAGAGGGAACAGAGCCACTACACCAACCCACCCCAGATCTTCTATTGTAGTAGCCACTGGAATGCTGGCATCAAGATCAACTGCGAACAGAAGGTTGCCTGATGGAGGGTTTTAACAAGACGTCCAGCAGTGTGTGCATCCTCATACAACGTCACAGGAATGAAATATGGAATAAAAACTAACACAGAAAATTAATTTGGGACTCTCACATGTCAATTGGCAAGTAAATGGAAATCTTTACTGTTTACTAATGAGTAAATCTTGTTTACAAAGAGACTCAAGGTGACAATGGCTCTAAGGGGAAACCCCGCTTTTGAGACCCCTCGGTCCACTCAAGGTGACAGACAAGTGACTGTTTGTCTGGCGTGAGCTGGGAACCTGCTATTATCTCAGCCGTATCCATGAAACTGTTTTTGTACATGTTATTTGTTTTTGTCCTTTCTTAAAAAATAAAATTCACCTCCATCCATCCAAACCAGAAAGGATCCAAATGGTTCTAAACACGGGGATGCAGGTGGTGTAATGTAATGTAACACTTAAGTGTATGTGTGTGGGGATAGATTTCTCTTGGAATGGCGGAAATGACCTGTATATCGTCCCAAGACACACCGTTAATGCTTATTTTTATAGTGACGACATTTTTTATAGAATTGTTCTTTCGTGCGCAGATTCAGTAAGTGACTCCTTCATCCTACAAGACAATAATGATGATCTACTGAGAGCCTGGCTGATGAAGAATTATCTTCCAAAGAAATCTATTGTGCGTATGGAATGGCCAACACGCTCTTCAGACTTGAACCCGATTAAGCATGTGTGAAATGCTCTAGGGAGACGTATTGTTGCATTTTACTTGCTCTCTGGAACCCTTCAGGATCTTCTTATTATCTTGACGCAGAAATGGCCTTTGCTTCCAACTGAGTAAATGGCACCATTATTGTGAGCATAGAATATCGCTTTGTCGTGTCTGTACAACTTTTAAACTTGATCATACTTCACATTGAAGCTGATAACACATTGAACTCGGATGCTGTATTTTATGTTATGTTTTGATTCTGTGTATTTTCCAAGACAGAAAATAAGCCTTCTGTTTTCCTTTTGCGCCAAATTTGTGAACTACTGTTTGATTAATATTTTCGCAACTTTCAATAAATTCCAACAAAAAAATTCCAAAATCATAGTTTTTTAAAATTTTCCTTACTTTTTGGAACCAAGTAATTACTAAGTTATATAAAATAAATTAATAATTAGTAATAATTAGGATAATAATTAGTAAGTTATATAAAATAAATTGTAATTAAGGCTAGTAGAAGCAATTTTTTAATAAAAAAATATCTTTACCTACTACGTTTCTTCGGCAGTAAGCGTTACTAGCAAAAGAAACTATATTTATAGAAGAGTGAATTCTTAAGCCATGCTGTCCTCTTTATGAGATTCGTTCCCTCGCTTTCTATTTTATTTCATCTGTTTCATAAACACTGAGCTTTGGAATAATACAAAAAGTCACCGGGGATCAATCTCACAAACGGCTTCAGTCTCAACTGTTATTAAAATACGCTACGAAATATTTATGCTCACAGAGCGTAAAGTTAGAGCAAACATTTAAGAATACAATTTTAGTTTTCATTTCAATCACTCAAGCAATTAAAATCTCATCAGGCTTTCATTGTTATAAATTGAATAAAGTTCACTAAGCTGAATAAAGTTTTCGAAAGTTTAAATAAAGTTTTAAAATTAATTGAATAAAGTTTATTTCTAAGATTCTTCAATATTTATATAATATATCACATTTAAAGGTATGCTTGGTTGAATACTGTAATCTATCCGCCCCAATTTTCTGCGCTGAAATATGCGCTTGACGTCTATGGAAGTATTTATATCTTGGCTTCATAACCCGATAAAGATTATACTACGATGTATGAAAATACAGGATGTTCGAAAAGGGCTTTGATAAAATTAGGGGGTGATAGTACACATCAAGACGAACAAAAATGCAAACAAAGAAATCAGTACAGAAAACATTTATTGGACAATACAACTTGTTTTACACAGAACAAACAAAATTTTTACAATGATTGTTCAAAGTATTGCCTGCAGAATTCAGTGCATAGGCCACAACGACTCATGTAGAAAATATTGGTGGACACGCTTGGAGATTCTGTGTGTTCCCTGGATTTCAGCTACAGCGGTCATGATCTTCGTTATCATAACCTTATAGGGGTCTGCGCTGGTGTCTCATAAACGAGCGATTTCATGTGACCCCAGAGGAAGACGAATGGGTTAAGGTCTCACGAGACTCCTAGCTACGCCACACTTTGCAGACGCCATTTTAACGATTTTTTCCTTTAACGATTTTTCCTTTCATCCTTCATTTGCGGCCCGTTATTACATTGTATTTGTTGTTCCTCTATTTCTCAAAACTTTTTTTGGTACCTTTTGTCTAATATGTTGTAAGCGGAGATATAAACTTCTCAGTGGATGTATTAATGGGGTTGTGATGCAACTACTGATTACGGATTGTACCTCTATCTGTTAGAAGACCAATGGGTTAAAGATCTCACGAGACTCCTATTACGTCACACTTTGCAGACATTTAACATTTTTCGTCAGTTGCTGCAAGATGTTCCATTGTATTTGTTGTTCCTCTAATTTTATCAAAACTTTTTTTGAACATACTGTCCAATATGTTGTAAGAAGAGTCTCGCTTCTCAGTGGGATGTATTAATGTGTGGAATTGTGATATCCCTTCCTGATTACGGGTTGTACCTCTATCTGATCCCAGAAGAAGATGAATGGGTTAAGGTCTCACGAGACTGCTAGCTACGTCACACTTTGCAGACGCCATTTTAACGATTTTTTCCCACTCATCGTCAGTTGCTGCAAGATGTTCCATTGTATTTGTTGTTCCTCTAATTCTCTCAAACCTTTTTGAAGATACTGTCTAATATGTTGTAAGAAGAGTCTCGCTTCTCAGTGGGATGTATTAATATGTGGGGTTGTGATACCCCTTCCTGATTACGGGTTGTACCTCTTTCTGAAGGGTCGTCGCATGAGCAACTCGTAATGGGGGCTATTATGGGATTTTTTCGTGGCGGCCGCGTAATTCATGTTTGATCCTCTCTCTTAGACTGGCCGGAGAAACTCCCTTGCGTGTGTGTATCAGTGGCAAACCCAGGGTAGGGCTATCGGGCTGCAGCCTCCTCCCCCAGAGCTAAACCAAAATTCTTGATTTTATTTAAAATCACTACAGAAGTTCGTTCTTAATTTTCTTTAAAAAAACCAATAAAATCGTGTCAAAGTTTCTGTCTGGCTTGACAGGCTCGAAAATTTTCCTACTTTTCTAGTCATTCCACTTGTACTTGTAGCGTTGACGCGGTCGAAAACATTTTTTGGCTAGTTTTTTCATTGTATTTTTTTTAAATTATCGAAGGTATTGTAATGTCCTTTAGGATTCTTATTGTCAGGTGAGGAAAGTCTGTAAAGTTAAAGTGCTTTGGTTTACATAAGCCATAAGGTTTGATATTCGTCACTACGATATAATCTTTTTATGACCTAAGCCTCCAGACCTGAATCCTGGATTCGCCACTGGTGTGTATAATATGTTGCATTGCAAGAGTCTAAGAATTTCCGGAAGGATTTTATGAAAATATTGCTGCAAATGCACTCAACAAAATAATACATCAACTATCGCTACTTTGCATTGCCTTCAAAGTATTCACTCATATATTTGCGCACTGTTCATATTTCTGATCTACACTTGTTAATAACATTTCCCGAACCAAATGTACGACAGTGACACCCACTGTTTCGTCGTATTTAGAATGCTTTTGTCAGAATTTTGGAAATATTTCTGTTTCATTTAAAGCTTAAGAAGGGAATAAATTTTATCTATCGCTCAATGCAAAAGCTTATTACAGTCGACGCTCGTTATAACGACCCTCAGCGTCCCACGGCAAAAGGTCTTTATAACGAGTGGTCGCTGTAGTGGATATAATTAAAAATGTACACGTGCACGCTCAGCAGTTCCGTAAAAATAGGCGATTTTTAAAGAGATTCCAACTAAATACTCAACTTATTTTTTTATCATTGGTATTAAAAATAAAATTTTATCAATTAAAAATATATTTCTACAACAGATTCTAAAGTAGAAAATAAAGGGTGGACTTACAAAACATTTATTTTCTAAAGGAAAATTCAGAAATGATTGCTTGTCTTTTCTACATAAGTGATTGTTGCAGAACATAATTTTCCATTTCAGTTAAAGATGATAAATAATGTTCTGTATTTTCTTGCCTTTCAAAAAAAAAACATTTTAAAGTCTCAAGAGCACTTGAAACATTTTTTTATTCTAGGCTATTCTAATTTCCGCGCTGGGGGTGCGGGGTAATCCCCCCCCCCCTATCAAATTTCAGCTGCAACACTGAAGACTCTACATCTACGAAGCTTGGCAATATAATAATCAATGTCATTTCAAGTTACACGTTTAGAAACATGTTATTTTTGGGAAAATACCGGGAAAAGTGTCCGTTGGATTTGGACGTTGTATTGGGATTAGACGACATTGGACGGTCGTTATACCGGAAGTAAAATAACATAGAGTGCATAGGGAAACACAGTTGGGGATTTTATCACTGGTCGTTATAATGGAGCGGTCTTTATAATGTGTGGTCGTTATAACGAACGTCGACTGTATTATTATGTTTGTAAGCAGAAATAATTGAAAACTTTATTTGAATGTACAGGTAAAACTTTTTCTGGGGGAAAAATGGAACTACGTTAAATCAACTAAATGTACATAACAGTGTTACTTTATATCACAACTTTTTATGCGATATTAGCTTATTTTAATTAGTGATATTAACTTTTTATCACAGTAATATTATTGATAAAAAAACTATTTCGAAACTGTGATTTCATTTCGATAAATTCGAAATAATTAAATTATTATTGAATAAAAAATTTTAAACAATTGCAGATTTTAGATTATTTCAAGCATAAATTTCTTTTATTAATTTAAAAATGATTTTAGAATCATGGAATTTTGTAAAAAATTAAATTTTGGGTAAGAATTTTATGGTTTAGAGTGCTGAAAAATCGTTTGAAGTTTATGATGAAGAGACACGCAGTTATTTTAAAAGGCTTTTAAATACTAGTTGAAAAACCTGTCTTGCACTATTTTCCTCCATTGCAGATTTTAATAACACCAGCACATTTAATGTAGTATTTACAATCTCAAATCTTTGAAAAACCTCAGCTATTTACTTCAGTAGTTTTCTGAGTGGTATTAAATAGAATGAGCCATTAATTCGGAAACATTTTTACCCCAACAGGGATAATTTGGAATTCAATATTTAATGTTTGTGAATAAGCAAACACAAATTGCCTTATTCATTAATATGAAATTTTTTCCCCATTCAAAATAAAGAAAAAAAAACCAAAAGAAGCATAATTACAAGAATGAGCAGGAAAAAGCTTTCTTAAGGCATTTTCAGCTAAAGCAATTACAATTCCTAATGCAATGCATATTCAGGATGTCTTTTGCAAAAGAACATTTAAATTACAAAAAAAGAACGACTTAGTTTTGGTCTATTAAATAATTAAGCAGAAAAATTGTAACCAAGGAATGCTTTGACATTTTAGAACATTAAAAGACCTAGCATGCTCATTTTTTATTTCTATTTTGCTGCTGGCATCGATTTTGTTTTGATGCTAAAATGAATTATGTTCCATTTGATTTATTAGAAATAAAGCGTTTTAGTATTTTGATGGAATTGTTCCATTTTTAAGCTGTTTTTCTCATATTCGGAATACTTCTGTCACTTATTTTAATTATTTTTTTTTAAAATTTTTATGAGCTTATTTTTGAAGTTGTTTTTTCATGAAAAACGTGGCAAAGGTTTCGAAATAGTTTTTCCATGCCATGCCTAATTGGGAATTTCTAATTTTAGTAGACATTAAAATTTCGGAATTCTATATTTTTTCTTTTTTAAAATTGTTAAATATGTTATTACTGTGGTGTATAAATCGGCCTGAGAAAGCTGTCATATTTTTTCTTTTGTAATACATCAAGAACAAAATTTTAAAACAATAGTAGAAACACATTTGCAGCGTCAAAAAAGAAAAGAAAGCTTTAAGTGCTTATTTTCTGCTCAGTGGCTTAGTGGTAATGTCTCTTCGTTGGAAGTAACTAATCGCAGGTTCACGTTCTGACGTAGAATTAAGTCTCTCCATAGTGGACTAATAGTGTGTCGGGAAAGGAAAAAATTATGACGCTTTTCGTGGCATTTTTAAGCGCTTATGGCTCCGCAGCCAAATAACACAGAGAGTTGGTTTCAGTTTCATTTAACAAAGAAAGGTTGACATTGAAGATTCCAAACAGAATTTTAGAATTTGGAATTACGGTTCAGTCACAGTCTAGTTGCAAAGTTCGTGAAAATCACGAAGAATTTTGATGACGTCACAGCGACCGATACGAGCGCACGCATCGGTTGCGAGCCGTATATTAACTGGATTTTAACAGATTAATAATTAATTTCATTTCAGATTAATTAAAACATTCAGATTAATTCTTTTAACAGAGGAAGGTCATAGAGCATAGGTCAGAGGTCAAAGTCACATAGAACTACTTTAGTCACAGAAAGTCACAGTTGAGTAATCGATTAGTTAACTGTCCTTAATTAATTATTATTAACAATTGTTGATTTAATTGAGCTTCCCATTCCACCGATTTAATTGAGTTGAGTTGGTTTTAGTTTCATTTAACAGAGAAAGGTCATAGGTTAAAGTCACATAGAGCTACTTTAGTCACATAGAACAACTTTAGTCACAGGAAGTCACAGTTGAGCAAGGTAAGTAAGTCTACGCCCCTCAATCCCAGCGGCCGTTTCGCAGAGACAGCCTCCCGTCGAATTTTTCACTTTCTCGTATACGAAGAGAAAGTATTGTAATCGTCAAAAAATTCGAACTCGAGATTTTGACGAATCTCCACGTTTTAGACCTCCCTGAGTCCGAAAAACACAATTTTGGAATTAAACAATAGACTTTTTATAGAATCTTTAAACAATAGACTTTTATGAAACATTTCAAAAATATAACTGATATATTCATCTACGTAGTGTTTTTACTTTCTCGTATACGAAGTATACAAAGAGAAAATATTGTAATCGTCAAAAAATTCGAACTCGAGATTTTGACGGATCTCCATGTTTTAGACCTCCCTGAGTCCGAAAAACACAATTTCGGAATTATGTCTCTGTGTCTGTCTGTCTGTGAACACGATAACTCCAAAACTATTAGAGTTACAGGGATGAAATTTGGTATGTGGTCTTTAAACATAATATGTAGGTTTCTATCACATTTTGGACAAAATCCGTCTACGGTAAGTCTGTCTGTCTGTATGTCCGAAGTCATGTGAACACTATAACAAAAACTTGAATAGCTAGATGGATAAAATTTGATACACAGTTTTATTGTCATGAATGTAGGTACGTATAAAATTTTGGGCCAAATCCTTCAAAGGGTTGACTGTCTGTCGGTCTGTATAATTTACTATTAAAACCAATCCGTTATCTCCACGCGCATGCGTACTGGAAGCAATCTTCTGTGCACGCGAAAGGAGCGAATTACATCAGTTTGTCCTTGAGACGGCAAGAGTGAAACCTAGCAGTGTGCGATAGATGTGGCAACTTAGCTACAGCAATCCCTAGAAAAGGGAAAATTAGAACTTTCATCCCCACGCCCGAAGGGATTCACTAGCAGATACCTTCTGATCCTGCCCCCAGGCGGGTGTGGATTTAATTGAGCTCTAAGCTATATGATGTTTCTATTTTATATGTTTTGTCGTAATGGTGTTTATATGTGTGTGTGTCGTGAATAAATCGAAAAAAGGACAAACTGGATTGTCATTGAACTGAATATCGAATCACACACATGGGAAGCCATCACAAGATGCGTTTTAATCGGTAGGCATCGCTTTGAATTTGATTCTTCACCTAGATATTTTTCAATCAGTATAATGAAAATCCTTCTGATAGTCATTAGATTCTGGATAACAGTAGGTTCGAATTTTTTTTAGCCACGCGGGGAAGGAGAAACGGCACTTTTTCGGGGAAGTATAGGAGGAAGTTTAGGAGAGAACACTCCCGCTGGTTTTAACTACTCCAATCAATGCTAAAAATCGTTCAATTGAGAGTCTTAAGTTAACTTCGAGCAGTTATCAATGAATATATTTGCAAATGTGAGTCTCCGATGTACTGACCATAGAGTTCTTTTTTTTTCAACGAAGAACATTATGGCCAGTGCATTTTTCACAATTCTTATCTACAGTTTTTCTCAGTGTTTCGTTTTAAGCTGTTATTTTCGTAACACTCAGGGGGTGGAGGGTCTGCTTTGAGTTCCGACGTGCATGCCAGTACATGCGATTGTTTTATTGTATGCATAAATGCAGTGGCGGATCTTCCGCTCAGAAATAATCAGTGCTACAAAACTTTTCGCTGGTACTGAGGTTTGAATAATGTTCAAATCCAGTATAGTGCGACTTGCATTTTTTTATATTCAATTCTTTGCTCAGAGAAGGCTGTGCAAATAAGGTTTTTTGAAAGTCTGCAACGTTAAGCTTTATTTAGAAACTTCTACCAATAATGATTGATCCTTCCTTATATAAAGTTTTAACTGAATAATATTTAGGAAATTATATTTATAAAATCAGCTTGTTTCTGAAGAGTGATTTCTAATAATATAAAACGAATATTCAATAAAGCAAACACGTTTTTGTCGAGGCAGCATGAAGTGAAACATAAATCTGTAACTAAAGAGTTTTCCAACACA
>BGPR01016080.1:13976-35232 GCA_013235015.1 Araneus ventricosus
AGTGAAACATAAATCTGTAACTAAAGAGTTTTCCAACACACAATCGTCAGCTGTCAAACATTCTGAAAGCGGAGAAAAGCTAAATGAGGAAGCGAAGGCGAAAGTCGATCGCCAAACATGGTCTGTCATGACTGCAGCTCGAGTGCCTCTAAATTAAAAGAGAGAAAGGGTTGCTTTTTTCTTCTGATTTATTGCCCAGCGTTACTCAGTGCATGACTTTTGATGCTTCGGAGGGGCAAAAGTCTCTGCAGCTCAAGCCTATGTCTCTCTTACTTGTTGCTTGATCTTCCGTCTTCCCTTTACGTTTTTCATTACTCTTTGCCATTTTCGTTAATCATTGCAATCTCAAACTGGAAAAGTAGCCCAATTATAATTAAAAAAAGAAAATACAAGCTTTTAAATAATTTCAGGGGGGACTGCAGCTCTGCAGCCTTAATGGACGAACCGCCAATGAATAAATGTTTATGATACATTTATGCAAATCTACGTTCTATTTTCCTCCTACATTTATACATAAATTTTTTAACGTCTTCAGCTTCTAATTCGTTAAAATCACCCCCTTTGCAATTATCTACGAATTTCAAAGGGGATGCCAAAGTATTCGACTTGTTCGTGCCAAATTCTTTGAATAAGAATGGAAAAGAAAAAGAAAAAAAAGAAGAAGAAATAGGAAACATGCATATATTCGAACATTCAAAGCTGCTTAATTCACTAATAAACCGAAAAGTTTAAAAATATCAATATGATTTAAAAAACTGGAATCTGAAATACAGTATACTCTCTGTTATCTGGTTTGCGGATTATCCGTGCTTATTCCGGACTCACAAAAAAAATTTAAAGAGAAACATTTTCACGCTTATCATACATGTAAAATCGATGTTGATGTTCGATCGAGAGATTCATTCCGTGAAACTAGTGAGCCGTGACGGCGAAGGCTAAAAAATAGATTTTTTTCTTCCTCCACGTGCAATCTCTACTGGTTCAACCCCTAATTTTACGAGAAATGAATCATCCACTTCCTGTTAGCTCATTCTCGTACGAATACGCTTCTCTTTACGTCATTCTTTAACTTCTTCGTCTTCTCTCACTTTCGCACGTGTTCTTTTAGTTTTTGCGTCTTGTTTATTGTCAGTTAGTAGCGTGGAAATTTTTACTGGGAAAAATTAGTGGTGTGAAACGAAAAAGAAACGTTTTAAATTTTAAACAAAAATTAGAAATTCTTCAAAAATTTGATGATGGAGAATCAGCTAGGACTGATGCAGAAGATGTACTAAGTGAGGGAAA
Source organism: Araneus ventricosus (assembly GCA_013235015.1). Taxonomy (NCBI): domain Eukaryota; kingdom Metazoa; phylum Arthropoda; class Arachnida; order Araneae; family Araneidae; genus Araneus; species Araneus ventricosus. The sequence continues at coordinate 15,261 of BGPR01016080.1, forward strand.
TACAATTTCTCATTCTGTTGCTCTACAATTTGTGGAAACATTGTTAGATTATATGGGAAAAAGAGTATTTGATTACGTTGACATTACTGCGGTTCGTAAAATATGTGTCGATATTCGACAAGAGATGAACAAACAGCAGAAGCAAAGACGCATTACAGATTTTTTAAAGCAGTAAATGTTAAAAGGAAAATTCCTAGTTTGATGTTATACAGCATACAAATGTAATTAAAATTTTTGTGCTGATGTTGATTTTTTCTTTAATAAAAAGAAGTTTTCGGATTATCCGTGTTTTTCTATTGTCCGTGCGATCCCTCCCGCTGATTAACCCGGAAAATCGGTAGTGCAATGTATAATCAGAAACAAATATTCCCTTACAGATTTTATCGAAACAAAAAAACCTTAAGAACTAATTTCTTCTTATGGTAAAGAATAAACCAATATAACTAGAAGATTCTCTATTATATTTCAAATCTCACCAACCATTTCATACCTACTCAATGACATTCATGTCATACAACGTCCGAGAACAATACCCTGTGGAGTAGTTTTTGCTTAATATTTCATTTTTACTTGGGGACAAAACTCAGCACTCATTCATTCATCCGGGCTTTTTTCATTCATTCAAACCTTGAAGATCCATAGCACTCATAAATGAGGTCTCATTTTAAAAACTAATGGTGAGGAGGCTTTTTCCCTTTGTGGCGGTTTCTTTTATTTCCTTTTATTACCGAAATGAGAGCACTAATTAAGAATGGTGGATTCTCATTTTCTACTCCTTTTGAGATGCTAATTAATATGCGTCTTCTTCTCAACGGAAATATTGGATATGGTACCGAGCAATAGCTGAATTAATGGTTATTTGTTTTAATTAGAGAATGTGTGGTGTCCTTTTTTGTCAAGTTCGGTTGGAGGTATTTATCGTTCTTTTTTGAGAAACGAACATGAAAATTCTGAACCGCTGAAATACTTGATCGTATTTTATCTACTGTCTTGCGACTCTTTCTAAATCTTTGTGGAAATGCTAGTTTTGTTATATGAGAGAAGAAATTTTTTTCCCATTCTTCTAACTTCTCGGAGGAAAATAAAGTTACTAAAATATTAATTAAACGACAAAAATTGCTAGAAATGTTTTTATATAAATAATATTTATCTATTTTCCAAAGCAGCAGATTTGCAGAGCAAGATTGCTGAAAACTAAAATTGCTATCTGCGATTAGATCACTGTGGAGAAACTAAAGTCTACGTCAAAAATGTTTGTAAAGTTATCTTGAAACAAATAAATAAAATTGCCGGCAAAAGATATAATCTCTGCCTACGAAGACAGTAGTAATAATGTGTTGGTATAGATTTTATTAACTGTTGCTGACGGTTTGGCACGGAAGCAAAACATTTGGTGACGTCAGATATCCTGGTTGCTGCCGTAACTCGAGCACTTCTATTTTATATTGACGGGTCTCTTTTAATTCAATGAATTCCTCGTAAAATCTTCTCAAAATTTCAGAAATATCGGTTCTGTCATTTGCTGAACATCTTTCATACCAGACACAGTAAAAATGTCGTGTGGGATGTTGATCACCAATCAAACTCATGCTCACTTTCAGTCAAATTTCATCAAAAATATTTTATGAATAATGACTAAACTGTATCAAAACCATGATTTTTTTAATAATTGATTTTACTGTTTTTTTGGTCTATTCTCTGAATACTACAAGTTTCAAGTAAATCCATTTACTCAAATGTTTCCTGCTTTGATTAAGCGAAAAAATATCTTTTTTGCTTATATTGATGATGAAATACTTTTCAACTTTGCAAAAATAATTCCACACATATATTAGGCAAATTAATAATTTGGCGAAGAAATTTTATAAATCTGCAACTAATTATCTACAGAACTTACTATCTAAAGAAGGATAAGTTACAGACGTCTAAATTGGCTCTTTATTATTGAAATAATTATTAAAGGAGCTTTCATGACAGGAGTGTATAGTAAATGTCATATGACAGGAAAAAAGAAAATAATAATTCTGGTTAAATTTAATACTTTGGATTGATAACATACAATTTCAGGATTTTGATTAAAAATTGTTTTAGAAGGCTTTAAAATACTGGTTGAAATATAATTATTATTAATAGATTTTCACAAAGCCCAAATTTAATAACATCAATATATATTTAGTATAATATTTTCCAAAACCAATCTTTGAAAATGCTCAGTTGTTCACTATAGTAGTTTTTGTCTTGTTCCTTTCTTCTGGATTTGTTAAAAAAGGCTTTTTGAAGTGTTTTATTTGAGGAAGTTTTGTTCCCTGCTTTTTTTCAATCTTAGGATGGATTCAGGCCACAGAGGGAACTTTTTTGGCTTTTGAGTCGTTACCTCTACAGAAAATTTATCCCAATTTTAGAATCCAGATGGCGAGTGGCCTTTGAGAAAGTTTTCCAATTGTATTCTTCTTCCTTTGTTTTTTCAATCATATTTCTTTAATTTTAGTGTGTTCTAATATTTGTTACAGTTTGAGTTTTGTTATTTGTCAACTGCAATTACTGGATGCTGTTTGCTGTTTCGTTTTCTTGCACCAGATACATTGCTTTTTAAATTTTTTTTCTCTTCCGTTTATTTGTTTTCTTTACATATTCTAATATCTTTCTGAGCAAAGCTAATTATAAATAGCCCAATTATTCGAGAGCAATTTTCCTAAAACAAACACAATCTGGGAATTAATTATTATTATTTCAGATCAAGAAAATAGACGTTTTCTTCTCCATTAAAATAAAAAAATTTTCTCAATGAACGTAAAGGGGATTAAAACCGTACTCACAAAAACATAACATGCATAATTAAGAGAATACGCGGAAAAAGACTTGCTGGGGATATTCTCAACTAAAACAGTCACATTTCATAAAGAGATGAATATCCAGGAAATATTTACTCAAATGAGCATTTAAATTGCCAAAAAAAGAGAACTAACTTTCTTACTAAATACTTAAGAAAGATAGAATGTGTTGATTATATATTGCTGTGTCTCAGACGCAAACTTACAGAGACTTGAAAGGGTTCAGCCTTGTGCTGCTCGAATTATTACTGGCCTTCGGAACTCTTGCCCCAAAGACATTGTACTTTACGAAGCAAATCTGCAACCTCTGAGTCTTAGAAGAATATCAAATTTAGTTAAATATTATAACAAACTCTACAGCCTTGACTCTCGAAATCGTACTTCTGCGTACTTGAAAGATTGGCGTAATAACAAAAGACTCGAGAGGAATAGCCCTTTTGGCCAAGCAACCTCATGCAATCTAATCACCAACACAGTGGAGCAGCACCACTTGACACAGAGCATCGCCCGCTCGATGGGTCTGTCTGGTGTTTTTTTTCCATACTAATCTTCCTGTTCATGTTAATAAGCAAAAAGACCATCCCACCTATTTAAGACAACTGACCCTTGAAATAATTAATGATATTCCAGTAGATGCTGTCAAGACGTACACTGATGGTAGCAAGAATGATAGTGACTGTACGGGCAGTGGGATTTATATTAAAACACATAATCAAGAGTTAAAAATTCAGAGGAGGAATCCCGATTCTGCTCTGTCTTTCGCAGTGAACTAATAGCCATAGGTGAAGGCCTTGACTCACTCTCATCCTTCTCTTGAAGTAATGAAATTTGGATACTAACAGATAGCAGAAGTTCTCTCCAACATTTGCCAATTGGCATAGAGTAAGAGATAATATAGGAATGAATATTCTTAACAAACTTAAAAGTCTCTCAGTATCTTACCGGATTCACCTGCTGTGGATTCCTTCTCATGTCAACATCCAAGATAACGAGATTGCTGACGCATCATCAGCACTTGCTAAAGCAGGTGCTGATGATGCTTCAGTGCCTTCTGCACCTCTCACCTAATTGGAGCTCTTCTCTATACATTAAAGCAGGAATAAAAGTATCTGGCTCATTCCACCGGTGCATCACTGGTATCAGGGTTCTCGACCAGGTGGCTGCCTATCAATTGATTGCAGCAGACGCGACCAGACAACTCGTACTCGCTTCCTTAGTGGGCATATCAGAAGTTTGACTTTCTCTGATAATTCTAAGTGTTTTGAGATCTGCCGAAAATGTACTGCAGAACAGGCCACACCTGATCATATTCTTTTATGCCTGGGGCTTTCCAAACAGGATCTTCTTTCTAATCTTCTGTTGACTTTGGATTTCTTTAGGGTGCACAGGCTCATGGAGCTGATATAGCTCTGCTGATCTTGGGGATCATCAACAAAAACACAACAGAATGTGATGAGGTATATATGTGACGCTGTAGAGCATTTAAAATATAGCCATGCTCAGTGTGTTCAATTAATTTCCCTTTTGTCGGTAGAATTCATTTTATTTTTTCATGGTTAAATAGATTTTGTTGGCTTTGCTGTATTTAAAATAAAATTATTTATTTATTGGAAGGAATTTTCCAATACTACTCTGGTTTTCTAAAATGTTGTTTACATCAAAAACTATTAAGGGGACACATTACCCAAAAAATTACCAAAAGAACAATTTTCATTTTATTTGCTTATTTCGTTGCTCTTATCATTCATCAAAATTTTAAATTTGCAACTTTATTATTTCAGAAGTTATTTAGATTTTTTTATTTACGATGACTAATGAAAAACATGCGTAAATGGCAACTTCAAATGGTTTTTTCTCCATGTCGGACTTTTCTGCAATTTTATGTTTTCAAAATGTTTTTTCTTTTTCAATTCCTACTATTAGTTCACACTCTCCCTATATATATTTATATATCTTGTTCAGATTTTCAATCGTTAATAAAATAGTTTTTATTCATCCACTTAAGTTCAAATACATTTTTTAAAATTTGTAGTGGATTACACTTGATGTTAATACAGTTTTTTCAAATATTAATTCATTAATTAAATTGAATTAATCAATTTTATTTATTAGAGCCTCGCACAGGCTACGATCATGGCGTAGGGATAAGAAATGCGGAACGGGACTCGGTAGAGCATATGACTCCAGATCAGAAGGCTGCGTGTTCAAATCACATCCGGGTCAAGACATTTACTCAAGACATATCATTTTTGCACTTAATTTATATTCTGAAAAATATCTCTTGTTGGCAATTGCATCCAAAAATATTTAGTTCCCCGTTTGAATGGATAAACTTAGATCTATTTTTTCTTCAATTCTTCCTACTATTAGTTCACACTCTCCCTATATATATTTATATATCTTGTTCAAATTTGCAATCGTTAATAAAATACTTTTCATTCATCCACTCAATTTCAAACGCATTTAATAATTTCATACATAGTAGGAATTGACTTTAAAATTTTTTTACATCACTTGTTCAGATAGAGCTTTCAAATTTTTTGCAGACGTTTATCGTTATGTATATGATAAAAATGTGCATGCAATAAGCATTGAGTTGCTTACTTTCTTTTATATGCAAGATATAAAATGAGTACTGCTAAATTTCCTCATTTTTCATCATATAATTCAGTAAAATATCTATATTTAAGCAAATATTAGATACACCTTCAAATGCATGCATAGTTTTGTGTAATATATTTCGGTGAATCTACAAATAAAATTTGAAGCAAAATTATTGACATTTGAAAAAGTAGTAGAGATATTGAAAGATTGAATTTTTCTTTAAAAATTTAAATTTCAGCTAAACAAGCCGATAACAATGGATTTTTTCTTCTCAAGATGGCTTTATATGATTGTTAAGTCTCAATACTATCAAAACTTTTTCAATAATACTTCAAATTTAAAAAAAAGTTGAGAAGGTAAAATGTCCCCTTAACTTTTTCTTATGAATTAATATTTCAAGTTTTCTTATTAAGAAAATAAGAACGAAGCTCCTTAAAATATACTTTCTTCGTCTTGTCTTATTATCTCTTTGCGATTTCACTAGAATATAATTTGGATAATTATTTTTGTTTAAATTGGTCTTGTTAAAACTAGATTATGTTAAAACTTAAATATATATTACGGTGCCAAATGTTAAAATTAGATTTTTATTCAATTATGAAATGAACACTGGGTGCTGAAACATGAATACAATTAAAATACAATTTTTGCTACACTTAATAAGCACCTACCTTTTCAGGCACCTAAAAATGAATAGCCTTTAGTAGAAGTAGCTGAAAATAAGAAACCATGCATTGTGAAAACAAATAGAAAGATTAAAGGAAAACCAAAATTTTAAATTTAAATCTTTTTATTTAATAATTGTTTAAATTAGAAATTACTGCCATATTTAACAAATAGATATATACGAATTATCATGCACACAATAAAACAGAGAGAACAATGCACATACAATTATGCATGAAAACAACAAAAAGAAATCATAGCTGCAGACTATGTAATTGAAAATATACCAAGAAATTGATAGAAAAATAGAGAATTCTCTGTTACAAAATGTATTTAACGTTCATTGCTTGGCAAGATCTTGCTATATAAAAGAATTTTTTTTCTTTACTTTGCGCTATTCTAGAGATCTCGGCATGACAAGATGGAAATTTTCATTTATTGACGAAAAAACACAGTGTTCACTTACCACACAAATTCACCATTTGGTTCGGTGAACAATCACTTCCAAAATTGCTGTTGTAGAAATTAGTATCGATGAATAAAATTGTAGATTTTTTTAACTAAGCTAATACCGTTGAATCAGAGGATTTGCTCTGTTACACATTCTGCATACCACTGTAATAACGTCGTTCAGGTGTGGTCCAGGATCACGAAAAAAAGTCGGTTCGGTCAACGCTTCATCTTCCTTCTAAAATATTGCTTTTTGAAGATGTATTTGGTTTTTACCTAGGTAGATCGTATTATAACATCTCACCCATTCTTTTATAGATCTGTTAGCACGTCTGAGAGGCCGAGAACCTAAATAAAAATTTCCAACGGTCTCGAGCCTCTAGGGTGCGAGCACTCAGAACAGAAACTTCAAACCAAAAAGACAAAGGAATATTTACAGCCAGGTGACGCTACACTGTTAACTCAACATAAAAGGAAATGACATAAAAAGTTAAGGCAATTAATAATTAAGTTGATTATTAGGAAAATAAACAAGAAAAATTAAGATATTTAATAAAACTGTAAAAAATTACCATTGAAATTTAAAAGTTGCCAAAGATGCCACAAGATAATAAAGAAACTTTGGTGGCGAAAATTTAAATTATTTAAAGTTACTGGTAAAGCCTAAAAATGATGTAGTTGCATTTTTTGCAATCTAACGGGTCTGAAGTTTTTTCGGGCTCACAAGAAATAAGTACATAGGAAACAGTGGAAGGAAATTTCATGGGGGTAACGATGCAAACGCATATAAGCAAATCATATAAAAATATAAGGGAAATATGTATATAAATTGCAACATGTGGACACACGCAATGTACACACTAAGTATATGGGGATATATACTAAGGCAAGTTAAAGCACCATGAGCAAAAATTATAACGCACACACACATGCACGCACAAATATGGTACAAGAAACAAGAGAAAAGAGACACATCAAAATATAAGCAGAATAAAGAAATAAAATGCATTATAATAAAGAGGAAAACACTGAAATCAGAAATATAGAAGCAAATGAACACAGAATATAAAATCTAAGTAATGCGATAAAAAAATACTATATTCAAGAATGCACAATTGTCATACTGCTCTCTGATATTTATTAATAAGCAAACTTTATTTGAGAACAAATTTGGTACTTGACAATATCAAGTGCGTAACGTGGCGATATCTCGTCGCTACAGTAGGAACTCGAGCCATTAGGTGTTATATTGAAGCACTTCAAACAGGCTTCAACTTAGGGTTGACCTGAAGGTGGTCAATCGGATGGAAAAATCGGGTCGAATTTACTTAAAAGCAGGCCTTTGTTGTGAGAATCAAGATTGAAGTTTTTCTAAATAAATATTTGCGAAGAATTTCATTTTCTATAGTTGAAATTTGTATCCTACTGAAACTGCTAAGTTAAAACCAATACATGTACGTATTTCATCACGTTTTTCTACAAGGAAAAATTTGTACGTTAACGATGAATCAAATCAATAAGGCTCGCTATTAAAATTGCTTATCTTAAAACGATTATAAATTGATAAAAAAAATCAAAATATTTTATATCATATCCAGAAATGAGACATTAATTTTGTATAATCAGTCATTGGAAAGTCATGTCCATGATAAGAAATAAATTATAGAATGATTTTTACATAATAAATTGATTGCAGATTCACTATTTCAAACAAACAAATTCAAATTTGAAAAATTAAGAAACATTTCATGTTATTTATTCGTCACTGCCATTCCTTCACCTCAAGCCATGTAGAAAAAACGTTATTCAGTGATGGCTCGTTACCGAAACGTTATTCAAAGATTCAAACAATAATTTTTCCATTTCTTCAAATGAAGAAAAATCTCTTACAGATATAAAAATTAAGCTTCAAATGCTTTCGGTAAATGTCCTTTGGGATGGGCATTAAAAGAGGTCACGGCTACTTTAAAATCAAGAACAGTTATTGAAAGAGAATTCCTAGGCTATAAATTTCCAACTCGGAAATACATTTTCTCGAAAACGCTATTGAGCATTTGTAAAAAATGGGAAAAAATGTGGAACATTTCTATTTTCAGGTCAATGAAAGGATCCTAACGATGGCGAAAAGCGAGAATTCTTTTACGGAAATCACTTCTTAACTCGATAACTTTTGCTCCATTTTTTTCCTATTTTGAATTCTTTTCTGTCCCATTTTTGCCTCCTTTGTCCACTGATTGAATAGCTCTTCACTTTTGACATCCTTACTTTTTGATTCTCTCTTTTTTTTCTCTTCCCCCCCCCCCCCCCCCCCCCCTCCTTCTCTTATATTTTATTACGGTTGTTGTTTTTGTCAGAAAACAGAACACAAAATGCTTGTTTGTAAAGTTATTTCCAGATCAATAAATAAAATGGACAGCAAAGGGTATCGTGTCTGCCAGAAAACATAGCAGGAATATTGTCTTGGTACAGATTTTATTAACTTTTGCTGGCTTGTTGGTACAGGAGCAAAAAACCTGGTGAAGTCAGATATCCTGGTTGCTTCTGGAATCAAACACCTCCTTTTTGCATTGGAGGATATCCTTTTATTCCATGGATTGCTCCTCAAACTTTCCTTAATTTATCAAATGGCTAAATTACATACAAAGTAATAGTGACTCATAGATGAATGATTGTCAGACAAACTCATGTTCTCTTTTACCTAAATGTTTTTTTAAAAAATATATTTATCGAAACTTATGGTACTAAAATGTTAAGCTCTTAATGTGTCTATTGCCTTTTTAATTTTCTTTGGACTTTTTGGATATTTTTAATTAGCTGGAGTCATGCAATTTTGAAACAAATATGATCCAAATGCACCGTAACCTTGCAGGTATTAATGATGAAAATACTTTTCAATCTTGCAAAAACAATTCAAATGCATTCCAAAGTATTGTCGCCTGACAAGCATCTTTAACAATTTTTGAAATTTCACAGAGAAAGAAAATACTCAATTTTTCCTCAACCAATAACGAATATTTCTGAAATTTTTTCACATCTGGTAGAAAAATGCGGTCTCATGTTCATTTCAAATGGTTAAAAAATTCAGAAATATTCGTTATTGATTGAGGAAAATTTGAGTAGCTTCTTCCTCTTTGAAATTTAAAAAAATTGAGGTAGGTTCAGTTGCTTCTCCAGCGACGATATATTATCTTACAAAGACGAATATTTTTTAAACAGCACCAGAAGAAAAATCGCAATTTCAAGGGAAAAAAGACACAATATTTCTCGACAAGGAAAATTGTACGATATTAATATCAAAATAACTAAACGTACACACAAAGACGTCTTAAAATTATTTTCTTTAATTTTATTTTCCCCTATCATGATTCTTTATAAAATGACTGTAAGTAATAAATATATAATTGTGGATCTGGAATTATTTTATCCAATAACGTTTACATTATTCGGTAAAAAAATAAATAGTTGGAACTGATAGATTATTTCAAACATAACCCACATTTATCAAAACAAAAATGACAAAAATTATAAAATTTAAAAAGAATTATGTTGCTTAAATATTTTCGCTTCAGAATGGCACAAAAAGGTTTCATGTTTATGATTAAGAAATATACTAGAGACAAGATTTTCGAAAATCTCTGATGGAAAAATATTCAAACTTGATGCATATTTTTTCCCAATATATAAAGCAGTCTTTAATTATTCCCGTGGGATTAAGGCAGTATATTCATAAAAAAATATTTGAAAAGTCTCATCTTTTCACTTCAGTTGATTTTTTATCATAGTTAATTAGAAATGACTAAATAATTCTAAAACAATCTTACCTAGGCAAAGGCAATCTTGAGATTGATGTTTATCATGTCGAAATAGGAAACGGAAATTGTCTTATACATTAATTTTCCTCCAAAGAATGTAAAGGAAATGAAGGACTAAAAATCATGCCTAATTACAAGAATAGACAGAAAAAAAGAATAGCTTGAGGCACTGTGAGCAAAAAAAATTACATATTCTGATGCAATGAATATTCAGAATGTATTTTCGCAAAGGAGCGTTGAAATTGAAAAAACTAACGAGTCAGGTTTTGCCTGCAAACGATTTTAAGTAGAAAAATTGTAATCTGGGATGGATGTAATGTTTAAGAGTATTTAAAGAGATTCGAAGCTCAACTGTTTTCGTAAATTTCTTTTTTGGTGCGGAAATCGGTTTTGTTGTTTTGTGTCTAAATGGATTATTTTGTTTTGGACTTAAAGCAATAAAAGTTTAGTTCTTAGAAGAAATTATTTGTTTACAAGTTGTCCTTCTCAATATGTAAAATATATCTGCCAAAACCTGTTTCTCTTTTTGTTGAGCTTATGTTTGATATTTTTCTTCCAAAAATCGTTACAAATAGAATTTCCTGTATAATGTTTATTTGAATGTTCTTAACAGAAATTTATGCTTTCAATTTAGGATTTCAATCTGGCTATCGGAATGTTTTCGATAACTTTGGACTTCATACTTTCTAATCTAGAGCAAATATCATAAGATATGGACTAACTTATGCAAAATGATTTCCACCCCACAGTCCAATAATGGAAGGAACTCTGGGATTCGCAGTTTACTGAACACAGTTAATATCTTCATTCAAGGTGCAAAAGATTTTACATCAAAAATTCCATTTGGCTGAAATCCATTTGACAGTACTCCTTCATATCGCCAATGAATGCCAAGTAGCCAATGCCAAAAACAAAGATGGCTGCTAAAGAATATGGTATGGTAAAAAGAACAAACACAATCTGTTAAATTTCGGAGGTAATATTTAAAAAATCTATAAATTATCTGGTAAAAATGAAAAATAACTATGATCGCTTTTTTGCATTATTCACTTTATCAGCATTCTTGCCTTTTAGGCATTGGCGACTTGGCGTCTGTTGGTGATATGAAGGCGTACATAATAGTGAATTTCAACCGAATGAAATTTTCAACATACGACCCTTTTTACTTTGAGTGACGATGACAGCAAATGTTATTTTTTTCAGGGGATATAGTTCAAAAACTTTTTTTGATACACCTATGTAAACAACTGATTACTTTCATAGATGCTTTTTTACAATATTACAAAATGTAATATTCACGACATATTAATAAAACATTCCCCAATGAATGCTGTTGCGAATATTGCGACCTGGTAACATTTTGGGAACTTTCTCATTTGCTTATAAAATTTCAGATGCAAGTAAAAGCTATGAATTGCTAGACATATGTTTCAAAAGTAAAATGTGGCTTTTATCCTTGCTTCAGTTATTATTTCATATTTGTTTACCTTAAAAGTGACTCTGAAACTTTCAAATTATTTTCTGTATTATTTAATTTGAATGGCCTGATTGTAAGACTTTACACATAATTTTTATTATATATGCTCATTATGAAATATTTTTTGAAACTTGCATTTTATATTTCCCTTTAAACTCATAAATAAACTCTTTACTTTCTTTAAATAGACCACATATTCCGCCAAAATCAATTTCTCTTATAATTCACCAAAATCAGGAAGACTTGTTTGATAATTCGATGAAAAAAGATGTACATTCTAACGAAATTCTTTAAACAAAGTAGCACTCCCTAACTATTTAGAAATGTAAAAAAGATTATCATCAATGAAAACACTACCAGTACAAACATCTATTCATAAAAAACTGGTACTTCCAAAACTTTAAAGAACAGTTTTTCTCAAAACTAAAACCTTAAGAGCATCATTCATTCCTCGATAAAAAAAATACATCAAAAGAATGGAAAGATCCTCCATTATACTACAAACCTAACCAACCATTTCATACCTGCTCAATGGCATTCACATCACACAACATCCGAGAACAATACTCTATTCAGTGGAGTAGTTTTTACTTAATATTTCATTTTTACTTGGGGACAAAACTCGGCTTTCATTCATTCATTCGTGCTTTTTTATTCCCTTGAAGGTCCATAGCGCGCGTAAATGAGGTCTCATTTCAAAAACTAATGGCGTGGAGGCTTTTTCCCTTTGTGGCAGTTTCTTTTATTTGGGTTTATTACCGAAATGAGAGCACTAATTAAGAATGCCGGATTCTCATTTTCTACACCGTTTGTGCTAATTAATCTGCGTCTTCTTTTCAATGGAAATATCGGACATGGGACAGAGTTATAGTTCAATTAATGGTTATTTGTTTTAATTAGAGAATGTGTGGTGCCTTTTTTCATCTAGTTTGGTTGGAGGTATTTATTGTTCTTTTTGAGAATTGAATATGAAAATCCCCGAAAAGCTGAAATACTTGGTAATTTTTTATCATCTGTGTAGTGGCTTTTTCTAGATCTTGAGTGAAATGACTGTGTTGTGATGTTGTGAATGACGATATTGTATACGATTTGTGTCTTTGCTTTTTCCTTTTGGAAGGAAAATCAAGAAATGAAACATAGACATCAAAATAACAAAAATTGTTTGGAGAGTTTGTGTTTAAAATAATATACTATGGATAAAATTACTTTTTTTTCTTCAACGTATTATGTACACTTTTATTCTAGTGTGATATTTTCAACTTTTAGCGTTTATTCTTTAAAATACAGAGATAAATTCTTTTTTACCATTTTTAAATTGTATTTATTTTTCTATTTATCTGTCATAGACATTTTTACTCACAAATCTAAAGAACAATGCAATATAATAAAATTTATTTTGCTTATATATATATATATATATATATATATATATATATATATATGGTTCGTAAAATTATTTCTAATATTTGGTATTTCATTCAAATTCTTGGTTTATCATAATGTTCGGGGTAAAGGACAGTATTTTTAGCTTTATGCCAGCACTGTTCGCAGAAAACATTATGATTTCACTAATTTTTTAGCGGTTCGTATAGATTTTACTTACCCTGATGAGCATCTATACGCTTTTACCGATTAACTACAGTCTCTCCATTTTATTTCAACATTTATTGATTTTCATGACATTGATATATATATATAATAATCTCACTTAATTTTATTTGAAATTCTAATATTATATATTTTAAAGTCTTAATCTATTCTAAAATCACTTTTCTTAAACTCCAGTTTCGTTCCATTTCCCGCGCTGGAGGTTTATTAAATCTCTCGTCTTGACATATTTATTACTAAAAGAATATTTTAATCTTTTCCACGCGCACACAAATGGCGAAATCGGTGACTTATTGCCGCCATGCATTTTCCCTAAAACACTTACGTAATATAGTAAAAATAGCTATTATTCCCTTCACTTTGATCACATGTCTATCTGTTAAATCCCTACCTGAGGAAAAGCAGGGATCTTCTGTTCTCTTTTGGCTTAAAATCTTACACTGAAATGCACGTACATTCCGTCACTCTCCCATAATAAAAAGAAATTAGTTAATAACTCGGCCTATTTGTTTTATTTAACGACTACAACAGCGAATATATATATATGTATATATATTAAAAGTCACTCACTGACTCATCACTGAATCTCATAAATCACTGGGACTAGAAATTTGAAATTTGGCAGGTGGTTGCTTCTTGGGTAGTAGGTGCTCATTAAGAAAGGATTTGTCGAAATTTTAATTAGAGCATTAATTAATTAAAATTACCTTAAATTTTAACGTTTTTCCACATTAACTTCCAGAGCATATTATTGCTAAAAGTCCATTTTAAAATCTTCTTAAAGTTCAAAAAAATTAGCTTTTCAATGATAACAATTTCATTTCTATGCAACGCTTTGTTTAATTTTAATTAATTTTTGAAAATGTTTTTAAACACAATTTCTAACATTGGATATTCTAATTTAATCAATTAAGTTAAATAAATCTACAATTATTGATGCATAAATTGTCATGATTAATGGATTGTAGATTCCTTGTAGAATATAGTTAATTGTAATATTTTATATATAAGAAATTTTATTTACATTAAAATTATTATACGGGGAAGTTTTTTTTATTTTGAGCAATAAGATACCAATAGTGTATTACTACGCTGACGAAGTCTCGGACATCAGTTAGTTAAATTTATTTTGTTTACTTTGGAATACTTTCTTGTTGACGTAAGTCTAAATTATTTACTTAAGCATGAAGAAAGGAAACAAGAAAATTATTTTATAAATAAAAAAATATTTATTTTAAAAATTTATTTTTATGAAGCTTTTTCATTAGGCAAAAAATTGTACAACTTATTCTTGTAAAGAACAAAAGAATTCTTGAAAGATGAAAAAAATTATCATACATGACGCTAGAGTTGTATGGATTTTGCGAAAGAATATGGTAGCCGAATATAAGAAAAAGAAGTATGTATATCTGACCAACTATAACAGAAAAATGTTTTGTTTACTTTATTGGGGATAAACATCGCTAAAGAATTATTACCTATGATGCCAGTTTCGATCGAGATGAATTTATTCAGCTACAAGAAACCATTTCCTAGGTTGGCCATAGAATTACGAAAATTTCTGACAAAAAGTACTCGCCTATCTGATACATAAAACATCAGACTTAGAATATGTTTTATGTATTAGATTAGCGTTCATCATTATAAGCACTTAATGCATTTTGCCGTTTGCTTCACGTGTATGTATTGACAGTATTGTTATCTTCTATGGGATACTATTCAATATCAATCATGAGATATTTTCTCTTTCATTCATCTATTGTTTAGCACATTATTCTATCTCCAAAAGTTTAGAAACATTTGATTGAAAGTTTCTATCAACTAATATTGTTTATTTTAGTAACAATTAATTAACTAAAAAATTGAATCATGATTAACCATTTATTATATGGTTTATTTGAAAAAGTAATTAAAAATACGTATCTTCGGTATACTGGTAAGGTAAACAAGTCAAAAGAAAAAGGAAAAAATGAGTTAATATGTTCTTTCTTTTTTTAAAATATCATTTCTGCAAAAGGAAAAACCCTACATATCAACAGTATAGGCTTACTGTCCAAATTTTGACAATTGTAAGTGTAAGGGCCTTGGATCCAAGAAAACAGTTTATATGTACACTATCTGTTTTGCCAGGCATTTCTCGGGATTAAAACACTTTTATGTCTAATAGTTTTAATGAAAAAAAAAACCATTTTTGTATAGAAAATTATAATACAAAAATTCCTTTATAGTCTGAAATGATTTTACTTCAAATTTCGTTCATAAATAGTGAAGTATAAGAAGGATTTTGACGAATGTTTTGGGTCAATTAATTAAATAGTTAAATTTTCATTAATAAAAAGCGTCAAAATAAACCAGATCAATAGTTGTTCCCGATATAAATTATGAATCTTCTGCTTTTAAACTTTTCTTTAGTATTCTACCAGAATTTTTTTATATGTTCTAGGCAACAGCTCTTCATACGTATTCTTGTTCTTTAACAATAAAAAATGCAGTGCTACAAATTGTGAATTTTATACACCATTGAATATTTTTTAATTATTGAAATGAGATCAACAATTTTGAACGCAAATGAAATTTGTGTCACTGAAAAGCTATTTTTTAAACTTTAATAAAATATAAAAGTAGTTATTGTAGCATAACACTTTCGAAATATATCACAAACAACGCAAAATCTTGCTTAATTTTTAATTAAAAAGAATTTAATTAACTTTTGGGCCTTTTAAAATTGACAGTGATCTTTAAAATATTTACAGAAATAAAACGAAATGTCTTCAAAGTCTCACCGTTGCCTAACAATGAAGCATCATTAAATTTGCTTTATTTAAGAATCGTCTGCTGTAATAATTTATTTATTAAATTTTGAAAAATTAATAAAAGTTGAAGGAAACATTTAGCAGATATAAAATTGGCATCATTGAAAAGGGAAAATGTTGAACTTTAAGATGGTATAAATATATTTTTTGTGGGATAATTTGCTCCGTAGTTAAAACGGAAAAACGTTTTCGGTTAATTTCTAATTAACCGACGGTTTGAGTAACTTTCGGACTTCGAAAAGTTGACAATAATCTTCCTCTTGTCTTAAATAATAAGTGTGCAAAGTTTGGCTGAAATTGCAGCAGTAGTTTAGGAGGAAATGTGGAACAAACACACATACATGCCCACATACACACATACACACCCACATTTACACATAGATACTTTTATTTATATTAAGACTAGGTGCACAAACTTGACGAATATTTGGGATTTGAATCGACAACATATTCGATCCCTAAGCCAATACTCTAACTTTAACCCACACCAATTCTCCGAACGTTGCGGATTAACATATCGTCGCTTAACAAGCAACGCCACCTATCTCAATTTTTTTGAAATTTCAAAGAGGAAGAAAAAAACTCTATTTTTCGCAACCGATAACGGATATTTCTGATTTTTTTCATATCTACTAGGAATATACGCTCTCATGTTTATATCAGGCGTTAAAAATATTCGTTATTGGTTGCGAAAAATTCAGTATTGTTACAAACATGGAAAGTCGCTTCCCAGCAATGTGAGTCTTATGGTTGGGAAGAGAGTTTTACAGGGATAAGTATGGGATGACTAGCAGCAGCCACGTCTGGTTCCCCGACCTTGGCGACAAACTTAGCGACCATCTTGGCGACTTTGGCTACGAAATATGGGATCTCAAAGGTGCTGGAATCTTCTCGATATTTCCATTAGGAGAGAAGATACGCTTGAATGTACTAGATAATTCCATCTTACGTCACGGCCTGCCGGGGTAAACTATATAAGGAGAGCGCTTCGATGATGGGGGGAGGGTGTTGTTCGACTGGGATCGCCTTGGAGCGCGAATGTTTTTGGAGTTCGTCCGCAGTGCGAGCTAGGAAGCTGTTGAGCTGAGCGCTATTGAAAGTGCAGTTATTGTCGTTACTAGTTATTTGCTGACTGTTTGTGTTGTTAGATAACAAAGTTCTGAACTGTTATTACTTGTGAATTGTTGTTTGTTTACATTGGTAAATCTGTGCAAGAACTATTGTTTCCTGTACCTGTGCTACGTGTTTTCCTGCAAATTTGTAAATAAACCTTCATTCTCCATTATCCTGCGTGTTGGACTGTTCACACCATACACCCACAGTAAGACTTTAGTAACAATATTTTCTTCTTCTTAGAATTTTCTCAAGTTTGAAAACTTGTACACTTGTTTATTCTCGATGACACTTTTAAAAATATTTTCTGAAATTAATTTACAGTTAACCGATTAATTTGAATAAATTTTGATACCACCCCCTTTGCGTCATCTGGTAGAGTATTTGAGAAAAATGATTTCAACATCCCATTCTATTTTGAATAACGGATTAAAAATTAATGTCTAAACAGTAGGAAGAGTGGCGGCTCGTCAGCCCAGAAACTAGCACTGCTGCAAAAGTTTTATAGACTTAAGGTATCCGAGTGGTTTAAAATCGTCGTTCTGGATGAAATTATCAAAAAGATTTTTATGACTTAATTTTGTAGCCTGTTTAATAAGATTTCTAAAACTGTCTCACTTTTTACTCTACGTGAATTACAAGTGGAGTTACTGCTGTTTCATTACCGAACTGTAAGCATTATTTTAAGTTGCATGAAAACTTTAAATGCGTTTTCTGAGAAATGATACTTTTGAGGAAAACTGTCGACCGCAATCTCAAAACGTTATTCAAGTATTGATATGAAATTTTCTGAGATTGTTTTCTGTAATATGCTTGATATTTTCCTCTAAAACCTAAGGTCAATTTTAAAATCAAGTCATATTTTTAAGTTTTTAAATATAAACGATAAGCATTTTTTATGAAAAATTACCAGTTTAGTAACTATGTTCAGCTATATCTCAAAACTATTTTGAAGTACACGAAAAATTTTAGAGCATAACACAAATGACTGTCATAAAAATGTACTCCTACAAGGATTTATGTATATTTAGAATATGATTTTGTCTATGGCTGTTAGCGTAAAGCAAATATTTTAGTTATTTTTCTTCAAATTTCACAGTTTTTTAAAAAAACATTATTTTGAAAACTTAATTTTGCAATATTTTCATAGTTTTAAAACATATGCAGTTGAAAAATAACATTAAAAAATATATGTAAGTTATTTTTCAAAAAAATGTCTCAGAACACAGTCGGATACCTTAAGATGTAGGAAATTTTGTGCTGATTATTTTGGTATACAGGGTGTCCACACTTATTCGTGATCCAATAGCTAATTTCTAAACCGTTAAAGATAGACATATAGTTCTAATCGAAAAAATGTTTTAAATGAAGGGGAGAATTATAAATATGTATTTGGAGTGAATAAATATATTCCCGAAAAAGTTACGAGTTCTAACTTTTTATACGGTCCCCCGGTCCTATCAGTCATATTTAGCAAATTAATTTTGACACTCTAATATTTTAAACACAAAGTCTCACTCTTTTGCGACTAAAATTGACCGAGTTATGGAGCTTTGAATATCGCTGACTTAGACCACTTCGCACCATTTCAATAGCCGTCTTGAAGACGATCCACCAATCAATGCGCAGCATTTGCTCGACGAGGCCGCTGATTGGTTAAAAGTCAGGAAATTCGAAGCTCTATAACTCGCTCAGTTTTAGTCGCAGAAGAGTGGGACTTTTTTGTCTAAAATATTAGAGTCTCAGAAATATTTTACTAAATATGACTGAAAGGACCGGGGGACCGTATAAAAAGTTAGAATTCTTAAATTTTTCAGAAATATATTTAATGAGTAAAAAACATAAAATATAATTATTCCCTTTATTTAAAGCATTTTTTTCAATTGAAACTATATGTCTATCTCTAACGCTTTAGAAATTAGCTATTGGACCACGATAATTGTGGACACCATGTATAATGATGATATACCAAAAATTGATAGTTTTTGAGTTATAAGCAAAAAATTAAATAATTTTTTTGCTTTTTGGCTATAACTAAAATTCCAACAAAAATTATTCGTGGCAAACCTCAGAATTGTAAACAGCACCCGAAAAAACATAAACAAGCAAAAAATTACATCTCCTCCAGAATTGGATTTAAAAAACGACTTAAAGACTGAACTACTGAGAGAAATCGAAAAAAAGAGCCAAATGAGGAAGTTGCGCCAAGTGAGAGCTGAAAAAATGCAGCTCAAATGAATGCAATTTCAAGCAGAGAAGGGGTTGCTTTTCTCCCGCTTCGCGTTGAGCTTTGCGTTAATATCGGATCCGTAGGAGGGGCAAAACTTGATGCAGCTCTGGTCTGTCTCTCTCTTAACTCTTGATTGATTTTCCGTCTTTACATTTTTTAATACTTTTCGCCATTTTCGTTGATCTCTGAATTCTCAAAGTGGAAAAGTGCGCCAATTAGAATAAAAACGAAAATACAATCTTTTAAAATAATTTCGGGGTGGGGCACTGCAATTCTGCAGCTCTTATGAACGAGCCGCCACTGATTAGGAAATAATTAAAATAATTCCATTTTTCGTACACTAATAAAAGTAAGTTTTATTAAATTTA
>BGPR01016081.1:585-35388 GCA_013235015.1 Araneus ventricosus
ATATATATATATATATATATATATATATATATATATATATATATAATCTCACTTAATTTTACTTCAAATTCTAATATGATATATTTTAAAATCTTAGTACAATATTAATGTATTCCAAAATTACTTTTCTTAAACTCCAGTTTCGTTTCATTTCCGGCACTGGAGGTATATTAAATCTCTCGTTTGGCATATTTATTACTAAAAGAATATTTTATTCGCTTCCACGCGCACACATAAATCGCTAATTCGGCGCGAGACTTTTCCCTAAAACACTTGCGTAATTTACTAAAAATAGGTAATATTCCCTTATCTGAGAAAATGCAGGGATTTTCTTCTCTCTTTTTGGCTTGAACTTTGACAAGAGATGTAGGCATATTCCGTCACTCTCCCATAATAAATAAAAATTGGTTAATAACTCGGCTTGTTCCTTTTTTAACGACTAAAACAAAGAAATGAGTTTATATATATATATAACTTTGTTTTTGCATGTTCATATATAACAAGTTATATATATATAATATATATATTATAACACATGTTTTAATTATTTGTGAACTATTTAACTATTTATATATATATATATATATATTTCTTTACAGTGGAAACACGTGCGATAGATTTCATGGAACAATCAAATGTATTAGATTTTATTACAAAAGTGGAAAGTATTCTAATAATTAATAAATAACTTTAGGAGAAAAGTTCCATGACATCGAAATTTCTACCATAGGGAAGATAATTATTTTGAGTTTTATAATAGCGTAAAATTTTTCTTCCTGTTTCGAAACCCGATTCCACCGATGAGCAGTCGTGTAAGTGGCCATGTTGCACGATAAATCATTCAGGGTTAAATGTCCGCCCAGCTGATGTTGCGCGGAAGTTTGGAGAAATGATGCCTGCTCAAGTGTAATCTTTATAATCTGATCACGGTTCATAATTCATTTTCCAAAATAATTCTCGTGTTGCTACAAATCGGTACGTATATTAATCAATCACTTAAAAACACTAATATTTTGCTTAATTTTTATTAATTAAGTTTGTAATTAAAATTTCGAGAAAAAGATATATTTGTTTTTTCTCCAAGATATATTTGTACCATATTCGGTAACTCTTATGTCTAATGGTCTGTCCTGTAAAGCGACAGCAGACAGACTCAAACACAAACACAGGTTGACATTTTTCTTAGTATAGAATCTTACTTTGTATATAAGTTTCTATGGTTAAAGTCTGGATGACGTAACCTGTTTAAACTACATAAATAATTTCTTAGATAAGAATTGACGTTTCCTGTTTGAATGAAGGTATACGCTTAATTTGAGAACCCATTTTCGAACAAAAGTATCAATTTTTTAAATGCCATCTAGAAATCTATTTTTATGGTGCATCACAAATCAAAATGTGATTGCACAATAAATATAGACTTTTATTGTGCATCTGAAATCAAATGAGATAGCACAAAAAATCCCATCATTAAGTTATGTATTTTCATAGGGTTGGCAAAAATTGCCTCTATACAATAAACTTTAACAAGATATTTTGTCGGTCTTCATTCCCATTATACTATTCCTAAATGCAAACGAATTCATTGGCAAAATTTTATATAATTTAGCATCCTTGTATAGCAATTGTTATTCGAAGAATTGCATCCATTATAGAAACTTGTATATATCTGCTAGTGCTTGAATATATTTAGCAGATAAATAGTAGTATTCATTACAGAAATTCTTTAAAGTCGATCAGAATTGAAACAAATTCTATTCTAATAAATATTACGATAAATAAAAGGAATATATCATCAATAAATGTTTTGTATGTATTCCCTAGGACTTCCTAAATAAATTCATACCTTTATCCGTGTATATTCAATGCAACTTGTGTAGTTAAAACATCACAACTTTCATTTAGGTAATCTTGGCTAGTAGTTTTCTTTCATCTATTCTAAGAAAGGTTTTTTTAATAGTTAATTTAAATATGTATAGTTATTTTAAAGTTCTTTCAAAAGAAAAAAAAAGTATAAAATTACATTACCACTGTAACCCCTAGAAAATTTGAAATAAATATTAGCGTATTATAGTACTACATAGCATATCTTTAGAATTAACAGAAAAAAAAATTGGAAAACAGTTTCTCCAGATCATGCGCAGCAAGTAAACTGAAGAATGGCAAAAAATTCCAAAACGCATTTCAACTGATTAATAACCATATGCGGTTTTAGAACTAGTTTACTTTTTAGAATCTTATGAATTATATCATTAAATAATATTTTTTCTTTCCTTTATATACTTCTATAACAATTTTTCTCATATTAAAAGTGTCAAAATGAGAAATTCAGAAACTAAAAGAAATGTACAATAATCTGATAAGAATCTAAATATATAAGAGAAAATATTATGTTTGTTTTTCTAAGAGCAAACTTGTGCATTTGTTATTTTTTTGTGGGTTTTCGACTGGTTTTATTAAATAAATAATTCCTGAAGATAATTTATTCTAAAATGAACGCTTGTAAATTATACCAATACTCGAAACTTCAATCTTCTTCTATAAACATTTATTTTACTAAATAGAAAATTTTAATGTAACTTACTTTATCCTTTTTCATCTGCACTATTTTTGGAGTTTTTAAATTGTCTAAAAGCAGATATTTCTTTTCATAAAGAGCAAACACGTGAATTCCAGCTTAAGCATAGTTTTGTAGGCTTTTTTCATTACTAGTATGATTCAAATCTTGCCAAATATAATGTTCAAATATTTAATTTGAAATCAAAATCGTTTTCAAACTTTAAAACGCAATGTGAAATTTTACTATGAAAATGTACTATAAAAAATTAATTTATGAAAACTACGGTACTCACCACTTTGCTAGTCTGGATGGAAGAAACTTATACACCTCTGCTTGTGAATGTAGCTTGACAAAACTGCTTTTCTCACAGCAAGATCTTTATTTATTTTATTAGATGTCTCAGTTACCAATCATATTTCTTCTACATCAATTTGATTCGAGAACATCGTCATAAAATTTGATGTAATTTTTTAAATTACATTTCTTTGCTTTAGCACAAGCTGTTAAAATACTTTTGATTGCAACATTATTATTTCTTGTATTACTTGCTTCAAATCATCCATTTTTATGGGATTAAGTATTTGTGGCAAATAGAATCGTTTAGTCTTATTTTGTAAGCAAACAGAAGTTATTTTGTAAACAAATATTTGATAAAACTATAAAGGAACAAGATGTTTGTCAAACTTACATGAAAATACTTTACGTGCTGTAACAGGAGCAATACTCAGTAGATTGGAATCTTTGATGTCCTTTTCTTTTCCAACCTGCACACTTTAATAAACTTGTTGTTGGTCCAGAAAGGAATAAATTTGAAATAATAATATTTTCCATTTAATATCACGAAATAAAATAATAATTATCTATTTATTTATTTTCGCTTCGAGTTGATTTTACGTTGCTTTTACTAAGGCCTCGACATTTAGAAAGAAAAGGAGGAAGGATGCAATAAACATTTATGAGATGCATTTCAGGCCTAAATATACTGCGACTAGCTGATAACCTGGCGTTTCTCGGGATCCATATTTTTTCATATGCCCGCCTCCGGGTTTTGTTTCATACAAATATTATCGCTAACTTTCTCCAATAAACGCAAACCTCCTTTAAATCCTATATAGTTGAATTAAATTTTTCAAATCTAGCCTTGTTATTACCTTATAACTGTTAAACCGGCGTTGTTCGGATTCCATATTTTTTCATATGCATGCCTCCGTTTTTTATGCGTCCGTTTTTTTCTCTACAAATCTAATCTGTCACTAACCATCTCCAACAAACTTAAATCTCTTTTGCATCCTTTCTTGTTGAATTAAAACTTTCAAAACTAGCTTTAAATTACCTTATAATAGTATAGTTCAGTTGAAAACGCGAGAAGTTTCGAAAAAGAAAACTTATTCTAAACTTTTAAACAGTATACAGTATAATAATTAATACAACTTTAAAAGGAACAATTATGCTATACAGAATTATTCGGGTGTTGTTGATTAAAAATTGAATCTTAAAAAAATCTTTAGAAAAGTAACTTCTTAATAAAATTATGCAGAACTAGAGAGAAAAAATGGTAGAAAACGATTAATTTTAATAAAACACGGTAGCATAATATTTTGTCTTGCAAAAGAAAAAATAAGCGATTGGAAAAACAACAAATTTCCATTCATACGTCAAAAAAAGAATAATATATGAAAAGAAATAAATAAAAAATAAAATAAATTCCAGGAAAAAAATTCAAAAACCAACTTCCTTTAATTCAAGTGAAATAGAATATTATATAAAGAAAAATAAATAAATAAATAATAACTGCAAGAACTGTTTAATTAAAAACCGAAAACATAGCTTTTCTTCTTGCTTGTATTTGAATAATAATAGAGAAAAAGAAATACGGCTCAGAAAGTATAATATATGAACAGAAATAAATTTTCTAAAAATAAAAATTCAAGAACTGATAAATTTAAAACCGGAAATATAACTTTTCTTCTTGGGTATGTTAGAATAATAATGGAGAAAAAATAAAATAAGCAAAAAAACGCCCGAATTCACCACTTAAAATTAAATATATAAAAATTTAATTGCAATCTTAAAAAAAAAATTACGGCGTTAACTCCTTCTTCTGCTAATCCATCACTGTGCTTAAATTTGGTCCCGTTGAGATAAACATTTGAAACTTCCATCAATGGTTTTGCTTCCTTACTTACATGCATTTTCGTTAAAAAACCAATTATATTCGGGAAGAAATAAAGGTTTTCTTATAAAATCTCAAATTTCTCCGCATGTTCTTTACCTACAACGTGTAGAGTATTATAAAAATTTACAGATTAAGTGACCAAGGAAACATTATTTTAAAATATTATGTACATAGTTTGAATATTCAAGGAAATAAAAGTAATTGTAGTAGATAATTTTTACTTACAAATGTCCGAAATATAGTGTAAATTTTCTCTCTTAAATTAATAGTTGATGTATAGGGTAGATTACTTAAATATTTCAGTTAAATACCGTCAAGATTCAGAAAAAATATCGGTTTTGCAGCGAGTAGATTTTTCGAATAGTTTTATAGATTTGCCTAATTTCCTGCAATTTAAAATTATGTTCTTAATTTATAAGTTTGCATGGATATTAAGAATTTCCAACTTCATACATCGCAATATTCGAAGATTCAGGGTAAAAAAATATCAATTTGTGAAAAAACCCTCATCTTTTAGCTTTTCTTTAGAGAACAAATGAAATTCTGCTCGTTGATATGACAACACTTTTCTAAATATTGACGGTATTCAACTGGAATTTTTATATAAGCTGTTCTAAATATCTTGTTTTGAATTTATGAAAGAAAACTTATGCTATATTCCTCACTTGCGCAGTTAAAAATTCTTTACTACAAATGCACATAATTTATGGAAAAATCAAAGTAACCGTTTTGGATTTTAATTTAGTATTTCACTTGCATGTGGACACCCATTCTGCAAGTTTCATATAGTTTGATTGAAAATTCTGGATGTTATAAAGAAACAAAACATGCAGAAAAAATTGGGACCTTTTAAGAAAATCTTTATTTATTCCCGAATATATGTGATATTTTCACGAAAATGCATGTAAATATTGCGAATTACAAATCAAATAATTGATGGAAGTTGAAAATCATTTTTCTTTGAAACGGTGTGGGCCTAAATAATTTTCTTCATAAATTTCTGGACGGATAATTTTGTTCTTCATAAATTTCTGTTGAGTTCAAGCCTATTCTTTACATGTTCGAATTTGAAGGTGAATTCAACCATCCTCTAGGGAAATGTTCGAAAAAATATGCAAAACCAAAAGTGTTCACATTATATTTCACCCACCTGCATGTGTTAAGATGGTATTTTGTCATTTGATGAAGAAAACTGGAAAATCTCAAACTTTGCTATTTCTAACTTCTGTTCCAACATCCCTTTTTCTCAACTGAAACAAAGCCAATACTATCAGTGGATATAATTATTTAAGTTAAAAGAAAAATGAAAACTTTCTAGACGCTGTGTGAGTACCTCCCTCACACTTTATTTATATTTTACGAAAGCTAAGCTATAAAAGTGAAGAAACTTAATTCACTTCCTAACGTCTTCTCAAGAGATACTAAATATAATAATGTTTTTGTATGAATTACAGATAATGAAAAACAAAATTTGTAAGATGATTACATTCTGACATGAAATGGGGAGAGTCGCCGCATTTGGACCACATGGACAGATTTTAATGCACATTGATAGAAAAGTGATTTGATTGAAAAACAAGCAGCAGATATTTCGTAGTTTATTTATCTTCAAAACAATGTGATTAACTTTCAAAAATAAACTTGAGAGTAGGGAAAAAATAGCTTAAAATATTTTGTCATCTGCTTAATCAAGGAAACCGGTTGGTCAGATTGGTCACCAATGTCTTTAAGCAAAATTGAGGCAAAAATATTTTTTATTCTCAAATTCACACCAGTACGCAAAATACTAACATAAGTATGACATTTTATGCATTATATGACTTCCTCTTCACCCCTTTTCCTCACAAATGATACAAAAATTACGTAACCTTAGTTTTTGTTCTTTTTTATTCATCATTTGATGGCTTTAGTACTGTTGTTTGCTTCGACTATTTCCACTTCAAATTTATGAGGACTACTAATGGAGATAAAGTGTTTTTATGAGTTATTCCATTAGTTTAAGATAATAATTCCATTGATACAAACAGTCCAATTTAGGCAACTCTTTGTGTTGAATCTAGGCAAACTTTAAACAACAACAAAAAATATTCATATATAATAAACACACTGTACACAAATGCATATTGTAAATTCTACATACCTTTACACCAATAAACTGTCTTTGCTATTTTCTGCATACCTTTCTCTAAATATTTCATTTTAACTGTCCAACAAAAGACTAAATCATATTTTAAGGGTTCAAGGAATGGTTGGATGAACGAAAGTTTCACCAGGGTATACTGGTATTACATATACATTATACGATCAAAAGCATCCGGACACTTTGGATATTCATATTTTTTTATAACTTCTCTGGAAAGGCAAGACCAACTGCCCTTGAGATTAGACCATGTAAAGAATGGAGTCTAACTCACATTTTGCAGTGAGAAATCGGTCACGAGGGTGCTCTCCCCGTTCCACACAAAGCTGATAATGATTTACAAATTTCATCAATGATTTTACTTAATAAGCACATTGCTTACATGCATTTTCCGGAAAATAGCAAGTATATTCTTGAAGATATAAAAGTTTTGTTATAAAATCGCAAATTTTCTCGCATGTTTTTTGCTTATAACATCTAGAGTGTTGCACCAAATAATACAAAACTTACAGAATATTTGACCCTGTGTTAGAGAAGAGTTCCATTAAAATTCGAAGTTAATACGATGAATATATTAGAGACTAAATATGAGTATTTGTAGTAGTTTTCTGCTGCGCATGTGCGATATATAGCGTAATGTTTCTTTCACAACATCGAAGCCAGATATATAGGGCCACTTATTTAAATATTTCAGTCGAATTACATTAAGATTAGAAAGGGGACATTGCAGTTAGCAGAATTTCTGTTTCGCTCTGAAAGAAACAAAATGCTGAGTGTTTATCTACAAATTGATATTTTTCAAATCTTGTATCTTCTTAAACATGAATCTTCTTAACTTGAATAGTAATCGGCGAACTGCAATCTTCGAATTTCATTTATAAGTATGCCTAGGTATTCAGCATATTCTATCTTTATTAAATTCTATAAATGAAAATACCAAATTGTGAAAATTTTGACTTACCGTTTTGTTTCGTCGTATTGAATCAGTCCTTCGAATCGTCGACACTGTTTCGTCATTCATAAGTCATTCATTAATTTTCCATGAATAATTATTTACTTTCCACTTTTGTGGGTGATTAGGCTTTATGCGGGTTCCGTTAAAATGAGAATTCTGTACATTTAACTACATTTCTATTTTATTATGCTACAGAGCGTTGCATTATTGCAATATTTATTAAGTATTTGCAATAAGCCATTACAAATTTTAATAATTTCATCTTATGATCGGGAGTGCCCGTCGTCTTCGTCATCGTTAAACGTCGTTGCTTCGATGTCTCTCTTTCTGAGTTGTTTTTGCGCAAATATTCATTGCGATGACAGCGCTATCTTCTGGCATTTCCGCTGGTGGTCCAAAATAGGCACTGTAGCAAGCAAATCTTTAAAGGGTTTTTGTAGTGATCAATAATACAGGTGTCGTCTTTGTACCCAACTAACCATATCGGGGGTACGAGACGGTTTTCTAGTTCCAGTTCTATGTTGCCCCTATGTTATCCACTCATGCACGTTCGGTCGCATCGTTCTCAGGGCTGCATCATTTCTAATGGTGCGAGCATCACCTGTCACATCAGTACACGCATCTACCGAGTAATCCTATTTATACAATAAAATACTTCCTAATAATTATAGTATTAATTATGAGTAATTCCAACTATATTGTCCTCTTTTAACTCTTTTCGGGAGTTGGTTTCACTCCTATGCGATTTTGGATCCTTTTCGATTTACTTCCCCTAGACATCTGTACTTATAATTTTAAAAACCATGTGCAATGAAGTAACGTTAAAAAAAGTTTAGAACTTCCTTCTGCATTCTTAATGATAATGTCAGAACCGTAGTCCTTTTAGCTTATTGGCAAACTCTTTAAGATATGCACAAGTAGCAGCAATAAATCCTACTTCGGATAACCTTCTGGGGAAACACGTTCATGCTGGTTCGCCGAAATACTGCAAGGGATAGATATCGCTCAGAAACGAGAGCATCAGACCGAAATTTTCTTTATTTTGAATTTCGCCCACAACATTGTTGACAGAGTA
This sequence comes from Araneus ventricosus, assembly GCA_013235015.1. Classification (NCBI taxonomy): domain Eukaryota; kingdom Metazoa; phylum Arthropoda; class Arachnida; order Araneae; family Araneidae; genus Araneus; species Araneus ventricosus. The sequence continues at coordinate 9,492 of BGPR01016081.1, forward strand.
AAGTGTGGTCCTTGTTTCTATTCGACTGTTCTGCATTTCGTCTGTCATTAAATTTGTTTACTACGCAGTCGCTACAAAATACTTTGTTCTCTTTTCTTCAAATTTCCAATGAAGGTTCATTGAGAGCTTAAAAAACGACGTATATATAATATATTTTTTATTTCGTTTTAAAATTGTGGCCGTTTTAATGCTTTCAATATTTTTGGTGAGTGAAATAATATTACAGAGTCATTGAGTATTTCAGTTAGATTAATTTTCAGATGTGAACTGCATAAGGGCTATTTTTGATGTTGATTGGAACATCAAAAATCGTTGTTGGCGTCTTCAGGAAGATGCCTGAGTAGGCATTCCGTTTTCCAAATTTTCCGGCCATTCCAACGTGGGAACCTTTTATTCAAAACTACAGATTCAATGTATGCCAACCCACATAGGGGAAGGTGCTGTACCTTGGCCCCTTTTTTGCATTAGAAAAAAAGTGGTCAAATCAAGTCTAAAACCGAAAATTTTTGGTGCTTTAGGAACATCAGGAAATCAGCTTTTTAATTTCCTTTAGTATTTCTTCCAACTTATCACATATAAATGAAAACTTTTAGAATCAAAATCATTAAATTTTTGGCCAAGGTACAATACTAGTTTGTACCTTGGCCAGGGTAACAAAATGTGACATTGTAACGCTTGAGTTTGGTACAAAACTTTAATACTTTTTGAAATCATTCCAAAATATTTAGGTATATATGATAGATGAACTATATCACAACTGAAAAAGGATGTTGCTTTTCTTAAAAATATGTAGATAACTTGTTAAAAACGTTTGTTCGCGCAAAATCAAATTGTATATTAATGACTTAAAAATTTTTCGGACTAGGAAAAAAACTACTAGTATTAAAAAAAAGTTATGAAAGAAAACTCCCAGTGTAGCTACTAGCAGACTTCGGCGGCCACCTTGCTTGCCGAGAATACTGTTCTGTTTTATTCAGTTGATTCATTATTCATAAATTAGTATTCATGGTTCCCTTAATTTTTTTACCTCCTGAACTACTTAATATCTAAGAGCTTAATATTTACAGCTTACAAAAAAACATTGATGCATAAAAATAAAGTTCAATTCATTGCGCTTTTACCAAAGAATATGAAAAATAAGCAGAATATTCATTCCTTATCTTTTAAAAATAGAAGAGAAAAACACAATTAAATATTTATAAAAAAATAAAGACGGTTTGAGTTGACTGCAACAATCAAAAACGTTGTAAATTATGAAAAAAATTATTTTTAAAAAAAATCCTAATATTAAATTTAAAAATCGGACCTCAATTTCATTGACATCATTGAAAAGATAATGTTTAAATTTTGAGATGTGTGAGTTTATTTTGTGCTATAATAGTTTTGAAAGTTATTGCCAACAAACGCAAATATTTTACTCAATTTTTGATTAAATGATATTCTAATTAAATTTTCGAAAAAATTGCTCCACGGGGCACATTCATATCCTGAAAGGTATATTTGTTCGAAATTTTGCATCTCAAGATCCAGCCAAGACACACAGAGAAACACACATCCTCCTTTATTATTGGTATTGTTAATAGAGCAACAAAACAATTTTTTAATATAAATTTAAAAAACAATTCTTCGAATTAGAAAAAAACTAAACTAATAAATGTTATAGTTATAAAACGAAACCGGAAATTTATATTATTCTCTGCGATAAATTAAAGGTTCAGGTAAAATAATGACAATTTCTACGACTTTTATATTGAAAACGTATTCAAAATCTGACTATGAAAATACATTTTATTTCTGTGTTAGGAATTTCACTACGAATTCTTCATATGATAGGCCCTTAACCATCTCGCATAAAGTTTTGTGTGCTTATTTACAACAAAAAGTTGTCTAAAGCCCATTTTTAAATTTTGATACAACACTGTTCTCTGCTGTTTACAGGTGTCCAAGGTACAGTACGATGCGCTTGGCCTACCTCCTCTCATATTATTTAATATTCTCTCGGGTAATTATTTATGCTTTTACTGATAAAAAATCTTTTCAATGTGTGTCAGTTATGGAGATAAAAGGAGAACAGGTGAAAAATAAAAAATATATATATTTTAACGAATTGGTTTGAGGTTTCAGTCTTATATTTCAAATAATAAGCTAAGACGGCTTTACCAGTGTTCTGATGTATTTTTCTCGAGACACAGACTGCACGTAATGTAAATGTTTGTGATTGTTTACTTTCAAAAAGCTGAAATTATTCGTCAAATTGCTTTTACGATGAAACAACCTTTTGTGAATAGCTAATAAATTTGTTTTTGATATAAAATTGACTATTTCTGAGTCTGACGTTACAGGCTGGTTTTAATTGGTGGTAAGCGGTGCGGGATCGAATTTCCATAGAACCGCAGAACGTAGGAACCCGGTTTCCTGTTATGATTTGAAGAATTCATGCTCAAGGAAGAGCTAAGTTGTGATATTTTTCTTGGAACGACATTTTGGTTTCAGATTCAAGATAGGAAGATATCTAGCACAAGCAAAGAGCGCCAACTTGTGGAGAAATTTTCCGGAGCGCCATTGATTCCATCATTATAATTACAGATTCAAGAGATAGGTAACGGATTTATATGTTTTCATGGGATCAGTGCCTTCTTAGTTTAAATGTTATCTTATAAATGAAATTGTTTTAAATAGCATTTTCTAAAGGTAGATTTAACTTTCAGAGTTATATATCCAGTAGGTTGTTAATATTTTTCAATTTGTCTAGGAAATAAAGAAGTTCTGGTTGAGTATATTTCCGGTAGATGTCCATATCTAGGAAATAAGAATTTAGTTTGACATATTTCCAGTAGACAAAATAAATTTTAAAAATTGCCTCGGATATTTTTAACGGTTGAAAGTTTGAATTCAAATAATCCGTTAGACTCTGTTTTTTTAAGTAATTTTCTAGGAGAAAAACTGAATAAATTTCTTGGCTGTGTTTAATTTCCGGTAGATCAGAATCTACGAGATTTAGATTTTTACTTTAGTATTATCTCTGGTAGACTGAATAAACTTAAACATTTCTAGCCTTTGAATTATTTTGAATTGTTGTTACAAAACTTAAAGTTTGAATAATCCAGTAGGTGAAATTTGAAATAACCTAGGATTAAAGTCGGTATTCTGTAACATACTGAAGCGCATAGTGCAGTGTATCAATTTGAAGTGTTATTTATATAGTGTTTTCACAATTTTGTAAAAGGATCATTAAAGAAACAGGTATATTTTACTTTCATATCTTGTTTTGTCTAAAAAAAGTGTTGAAAAATGGTTTTTCTAGCTAAAGCACAGAAAGTTGATCTTTCGAGTCTAGCCGCAGAGGTCGGTCTAGATGTAAGCCCAAATTTAGTCAGTCTTGACTTGATAAAGTTGATTCAGTCATCAGCTGACTACGAACAAGAGACCTTTAAAGATATTTTAAAGGCTGTGACTTCAGCCAGGATCCAAAAGGAGAAAGAACAGAAGGAGTAAAAAGAGAGGGAGAAATGAAATTCATGAAAAATATAGCTATATTAAGTAAAGATTTTAATTCAATCCAAATTAAATTCTTTAAAATTTTTTCGGATATTTTTCAGATATTTAATGTAGGGTAAGAATTTTGACACTTTTATACGCAATTTTTTTTAAAATAATTAAGAAGTATTTTTTTTTCTTTTTGTGGAATACTATTGTAACGTGAAAAGCTATTTTCAAAATTTTAAAAAAATTTATGCCGAAAAATGTATTGCATTTTTTTTGGATGAAAAAAATAAATAAAAATTCCAACGAATGTAATTTTGCAGTAAATTCTGAAAACCATTTATGAATTTGTTACAGCGCCTAAGAGCATTATCTTCGATAAACTTTGACACTCCAGGTGTTTTTTTTTAAATAAATGAAGAACTTAATTTCAATGAGGGAATTTTTTATACTGTCTCATATTCAGAAATATATTAATAATGCACAATATTAAAATACATGTATTAATCACTACAAAGGAATTTTTCTATTTAAATACCTTTGCAAAATGTTTTTTTTTCATTTAAAATAAGTTTATAAAAAAACAATTACATTTGAAAATAAAACATTTTTCGAGTAAGTAATTCATGCGTGGGTAAACAAATGAGCGCTGATTTAATATTAATTTTAAAAATGGACAGGACAAAATTAAAACAGCTAAAATCAATTAAGATTTTTTTTATTTCTTTGAAAAAAATAAGAGATTCATTTTAGCATTCTTGTGCAAAATCCTATGAAAATGGTCCATTTTAATGCAAACGAGCCTCCATCCCATGACCTGTGTCAGTAAAGCCTCCCGCGTCGGCTATCTCAGAGATGTGCATCACCTCCCGTGAAGGACATCGTAGCGCTGTGGAAAGTATCAATTTAGGCGGACATTCCATTTTCTGTGACCGTCCTTTGAGGGTGCTTCCGCGCCGCCGCGACCTCCTTTGGATACCGCAGCCTCCCGTGAAGTACGTACAGGGAGAAGTCCTTGGGAGTAGGGTGTGCAGTGTGGGTATAAATTGAAAAGCCAATTCAGTATGCCAGACTTGATAGTAGACTTCAGTATGCCAGTATGGATGATAAATCTATCCTCGATAATTGACCGAGTGAAGCGGGGTCCCGTTTTAACTGAACCGTTCGGTATTTCATCTGTTTCTCTGAAAATGTGCTACGCAGTCACGACCATAATGGTTTTCGATTTTTTTCGAATGTGGCAAGAAGGTAAAAAAGAAGTATAGGTAAGGAGTTTTCATTTTTTTCCCTCCGCTTTCAAATGGTGTCAGTTTTAATGGTTCCGTTTCGTGTAATAAACATCTTTTTTCAAACTGAACTAGTATTTGTAAATTAGATATAATTGGTTTCTAGATGTGAAAACGCATTCTATAATCCTGATATATCTATTGATTTTAATGAAAGTGTTCAAGTATAAACAATCTATCTTCTGATTTATTTACTAAAACCACAGAAATTATAGTTTATTGAAGAATCTTGATGTAATTGATGTTTTAGATACTGAATTTAATGTTATATACATACTGCTTCAAAAATTGTGTGGTAGGTGCACGTGAATGTAATCCAACCAGCAGGATAAAAATAAAAAAAAAACTTTATTCCACGGACATTTTTAGAAAAACTTTATAAGAAAGGAAACAAAACTAAACATAAAATTTGAATAAATTAACAACAGAGACCTCCACTAAATCTCAGTCACACCACTTTCAATAGCGCACAATGTCTTATTAGCTCACCAGCTTCATTGCTGATAGGAGACCAACTCACTGCTGTTGGTTTGAGAGCTTGCTTTTAAACCTTTTCAACACGAAGTGACGGCAATACGTAGGAAGTGACGAAATCTCTAGAAGGTTCTTGACATTTCTGGCTCCCAATAGAGATAGAACCACAGTTCAGGATTTTTCTAGAAGAATTCTTTGGCGCCAAAGTGGCCAACATTGTCGCCAAGTCCCCAAAATGAACACCAAGTTTGTCGTCAAGTTTAGCATGGTAGGGTATCAACTTTACAACTACGTAACAATACGTTAGAAACGGTGATCTACTCTATTAAAATTCGAAGGTAAACAAACGTATGTATGTATGTCCCTCTATCTTCTCACGAACCGCCGAACGGAGAAGCGCGCGGAAGGTACCAAAAGATGGGGAATAATCCAGGGAAGCCATTTCGGCCATTTAAATTTCGAAATTTTAATTAGTGAAAAAGATATTAATTAAAAACTAACTGACAACAATGCTTTTCATTGTTTGGGATACTTTATAACAATACTTTTAATTGTTACAGCGCAATTCAAAATTTATTTTATGGTTGAAGTCGTTTACTTTAAGGAACATTGTTACAACAACAATAAAAAAGTGACGCTGACAGAAATAAAAAAAATGTATTGTTGAAAGTGTATAAATTCTTTTTTTTATCCCGTGATATTTTGCCACTTGAACAGAATCATTTTAACGAATTTACAGGCGTGTTTTGTTTCTGTAAAGTTATGTGCCGAAAGATATAGATTAGTTATGTTAGTGATTTTAATCATTATTCATTGATTTGATCAAGTTTAAATATTTGTGGAAGCTTCTGTTTTAAGCTGATATTTGGAAGTTACTATTTTTGCTTTGTTCAATTCTCGCTTTTTCCGATGCCTAAAAGAAAAAGAGGAATTATAGGGGATGCTGCCAGTAGACGGGAGGCAATTAGAAAACGTGAAAGGAGAGTTGTTGAAACTGAAGAAGAAAGAAGCCGCCGATTGTCAACTATAGCACAACGTGACCAGGACAGAAGAGCGGAAGAAACAGAAGAACAAAGAAATAACCGATTGTCAGACATGGCACAACGTGGGCAGGAGAGAAGAGCCGAAGAAACAGAAGAACAAAGAAATAGCCGATTGGCAGTAATGGGACAACGTGGCCAGGAGAGAAGAGCCGAAGTAACAGACGAACAAAGAAATAGCCGATTGTCAGCCATAGTACAACATGCAAGAGAACGCCGTCTAAATGTTATTGAAGGACAAAATCAACATCAGATACAAACATTTTATGCAGCTAGAACTGTTCTGAACTGAAGAACACAACTGTAGAGAAATGGACAATCTTTGTCTGAAATGCGGAGGGTTATATTTCCGGGATGAAAAGAATACCAGAGGAATTTACACTCATTGTTGTCATAATGGAAATATAATTGAGCAGGCTTCAGTTTATCCAGCGGGAATGAAAGGATTGATGGATGGCTCCGATGAATTATCAGTGCATTTCAAAATAACATAAGGTCGTACCAGTGCTTCAATGGGTGCACAGATTGTACCGTCTACAGGGAGAGGAGCGTATTGCTTCAGAATTCATGGCCAAATTTATCACAGGACCTCTCATCTACACCCAGATGAAGCAGGAGGTGAAAACACTAATACAACACACTTCAACAAAGTTATAACACATATTAGGCATGTGTCACGTGACCTCAGGTATTATTCTATTTAGCCCGTGCAACGCCGGGTCATACAGCTAGTATAGATTTAAAAGGTTTGAAGTCTGATAACAATTAAACTTTTCATATCTGTAAAAAAATCAATATACATAATTATTTGAAGCGTTAGAAAATCATACATGTTTTTCCTTTATATTATTGAGATATGTAATTGTTTTATGCAGTTTTCTTATTATGTTGTAAACTTCTACCATTCAAAAGAATACATAAATTTTCCTTTAGTTATAATTAACATTAGTTTCTAAATTTTAATCTAAAAACTCTCGCAACTATTTCATATCTATCAATAAATTTCTGTCCCAGCGTCAATTTAACGACAATTTCTTGAATAAAATCTGATAAGGAAAAGATACAATTTAAGCGTCGAGTTGAGTAATTTCAGTTATTATTCCACAGATAGTGATTTATTTATTTTCTCAGCAAGATCGCATAATCGCATTATTTATAATCACGTGATGTTTTACATTAAAAATAAGTTATTCTAAATATTTACGCATTCCTGAAGGAGCACGTGACAGTTGATTGAAAAATAAAGTAATCTTCATCGCGAATCGTCTAGTCATTAGGCTTTGAAAAATATTTAATTGTTGTCTATATTCCGAAACATTGAATTTATGATAAAATCACATATCCTGTGTTCATTACTGGGTTTCAAGCTACAATCTGCCATATTTCATACAAATCTGTTTGGTAGTTTGGTTTTGAAAGCATAACAAACAGACAGACAGACAGACACACTTCTGCATTTATTATATTACTATATTACTTACTGTTACCCGCGACTACGTGCGTGAAAAGTTCGGATAATAATTTTTCTTTTTAAATCCCGAAAGCAAATGTTTCGTTACATGTTGAAAAGGGAAATTAAAAGTTTTGAGGTTTGATAATACATAACTGGACCAGTAACAGGAGCGTACTGCACATGTTTCATATTTTACATTTACATAATTTGTTTAAATATGCTAACACACCTTCCGTACACTACTTTTTTTGGCACGGATGTAGAGGTTTTGTGTATTGCACACACGTGACACGTCGCATATAGTTGGCCATTGGGAAAATGTGGTTTTTCCAAATGTACACCAGCCCCTTTGAGTGTCTGACCCTGATCCTGGCAAAGGCTAATTTTAAAGGGAAGTGTTACCATTTGAACTGGGATGAAAAATCCTTCGGTATTATCGAATGCGTGGAATTAAAATACTCTCTCCTCCGTCTATGCCAGTCATAACAGTAACTCGCCCAACGTTTGGACCTAGGTGTGTAATTTGTAACCGTGTGCCAAAGCGCAGTCTCGGTACATCGTGATTACGTATGAATTGTACTGGCACACCGACATTTAATCTCAGTTTGTCGGAAGATACCCTTGGCAATTCTAAGGAGTTAAAGCACAATACAGAATATCATGTTACTGGTTATTGCCCATTAGCGTATCTACAGATAGATATTTTGAAATACCTTCCTCTATTTGTGATATTTTTTTCATTTATTTCATTTATCTCACCTAAAATTTCATTAGTCAGTGCCCAAATTACCAATTCAACAACATTCTCTATTCCTCAAATATTCTCCGTTTCTGTAAATTATATCATTGTACTCAATGGTATCATCAGGCCCTTACAATTTGTGGAATTTATAATCCACCGTGCTATATGTCATCCGCTTCAACCATTCAAAAGAATACATAATATATATATATATATGTTCGTATATTCTTCTTTAATTTAATCTAAAAACTTGCAAATATATCATATCTATCAATAGATTTCTCTCCCGGTGTCAATTTATCGGCAATTTCTTGAATAAAATCTGATATGAAATTATACAAATGAAGCGTCGAGTTCAGTAATTCCAATTATTTTTCCACAGAATTAATTATTTATTTATTTTCTCAGCAATATCGCATAATCGCTTTTTCTTTATGATCAAGTGGTGTTTAACATTAAAAATAAGTTATTCTAAATGTTTACGCGTTCCTGAAGGAGCACGTGACAGTTGATTGAAAAATAAAGTAATCTTCATCGCGAATCGCTCAATCATTGAGCTTTGTTAATTATTTAAGTGTTGTTTATAGTCAAAAATATTGAATTTATGATAAAATCACATATCCTATGTCCATTCCTGGGTTTCAAGCTACAACCTGCCAAATTTCATCCAAATCGGTTTGGTAGTTTGGTCGTGAAAGCATAACAAACAGATACACAGACACACTTTCGTATTTATTATATTATAGTATAAGGATTAAGGATAAGGATAAGGATTAAAGATTAAGGATTTATTATTTCTTAGGAAACGCAGGTAAAGATGACATGTGATATTAACTGCAGCCATTTTTTAATCAAATTATATCATCTTTATATTTCTTTAAGAACCAATGAAAACATTGCCAAATGATATTTGAAAAAAATAAACAGGAAAAATAATTTTAAAGTAATTACATTGTTGAATAACAACTGAGTATAATTAAATTTACTGTATTTCAAAATCGTCTGAGAGTCAACTTTTTACTAAAATTAAAAAATTAATAAAAATTGAAAGTATACTTTCACAGATATAAAATTGATATCAGTAAATAGGTAAAAGTTTGAACTTTAAGATGGTGTAAAAATAATTTTCGGGGAATAATTTTTTCCGAAATTACAGTGGATAAACGTTTTCTGTTAAAATTTATTTAACTGACTGTTTAATTGACTTATGCGCCTTGAAAAGTTGACATTTCACTTCCAATTATGTTAATTAATAAATGTGTAAAGTTTGCTTGAAATCAGTGCCGTGCTTTAGGAGGAGATGTGGAATGTATAATGTATATATATGTAAAGATGTACGTATGTATGTATATACATAAGTACAAACCTACATACAAGCATACATACAAACATACATACAAACATATCCACAATGACTTTTATTTATATTAAGATTACTAGCTGTTATGCCCGGCGTTGCTCGGGATTAAAATACATTCATATCTAATATTTTTGTTGTAAAAAACTTCTTTTGTAAAGACAAATACAATACCCAAAATTCTTTCATCGTCTGAGATGTTTTTCAATTAAAATTCAATTAGAATATCAGTTGAAGCGGACGATTTTTAAAAATCGCCGATAGCTAATATTCTTCATAAGTTATTAATATTTATTGCAAATGTACTTCAAATTTTGTTCATAAAGCTTGCAATGAAAGAAAGATTTTAAAGTATGTTTTGGGACAATTACATAGTAAATTTTTCATTGAGAAAAAGCGTTAGAATAAATTTGAATACAAAAAAATAATAAAATTCCTCTTCATCCGAAATTCTTCTATGGCAGTTTTTATGTATTTTTGTTCTTCACCAATAAAAAAAGTATTATAAACTGTAAATTTTATACACAATTTAATTTTTGAAAAAATATTAAAATGAGGGTTGCCCTCATTTTAATATTTTTCAAAAATTTTTTTACACATAATAAAAGTTTAAAAAATTAGCTTTTCATGACACAACTTTCATTTCCGTTCTATTCGTTGCGAATGGAACGGAAATGAAAGTTGTGTCATGAAAAGCTAATTTTTTAAACTTTTATTATGTGTAAAAATATTTTTCGTGATATAATACATATTTTCGAAAAATAACAGAAAAATGCCAAACTCTTGCTTAATTTCCAATTAACTGAAATTTTAATAAGATTTGTGGCCTTTAAACGTTGACAGTTGACTCTCTTCTTATATAAAATATATTTATAAAATACGCAAAAAATTCTGAAATAAAGTTAAATTAGTTCAAAGTCTAACCGTTGCCTAGCATCGGAGTAGCTATAAATTTCGTTATTTCAAAATCGTCTGCACGGAACTAACAATTACTACAGATATAAAACTCGTATCATTGAAAATATAAAATTTTGAACTTTAAGATTGTATAAAATATTTTTTGGGAGATAATTTGCTCCGAACTTAGAGGAGAAACGGTTTAGGTTAATTTTGTAATAAACTTACTGTTTAATTAACTTTTAATAATAGAAAAGTTGACAGTAGTCTTCCTCTGGTCTTGAATAAAAAGTGTGCAAAGTTTGGTTGAAATCGATCAAGTAGTTTAGGAGGAGATGTGGAGCATACCCACATACACAGATACATAGCCACATACAAACCCACAATCACTTTTCTTTATATTAAGATCGTCCATCAAAGCTTTGGAAATAAAATCTCTGACTTCCAAGATTTGACCAATGTATTCAACTGGCGATCTCAGACGATGAAACGCGGCCACTTTAAAGTAAGTTACTTTCTTTCTTCTAGCTTTCTGATATTAAACGTAATTTCTAAGCACACAGATATCTAGGAATGCACTCTGTTTAATGCTACTGGCGGTGTCCGAATGTGTATGAACACTTACTTTATTTTTTGTCACTTACACTTACAATTACACGAATGAACACTTACTTTATTTTTTGTCACTTACACTTACAATTACACGAATGAACACTTATTTTATTTTTTGTTTTGCAGGAAGCCTGTGCTGATCCAGACTTGGGAGACATGTGTTCTAGAGGTGGAAAATTTTCCGTAAGACATCATTTTTAAATATAATTAAAGATAATTGAAAAATACGAGGGTAATTCAGCAGGTCGGTTAAAAACCCGATAAAAAATGGAAATGAAGAAATTTTGAACCGCGGTGAGATGACAGGACGGCACCTGAGCTGTCACCCCTCTCCAAACTTCCGCCCCACACCAGCGGGAGAACGTTTTTACCCCTACGTATAAATTAACCTGCAGCCCAATTACTTGAGTGTCGGAGTCACAGCTACCATTTCTGTCAGTTAAATGCAGTTCCAAATTTTAGTATTTTAGTACAGCGGAGTGGAATCGTGTTTCAAACCTGGAATCCTCCGGCCTCGAAGCTAAGACATTACCAGTAGATCAACTCCGCCCTGGTAAAGGATTGAATCCAATTGGTGCAACATCTCACTGATTTTGTGTGCAATGTTGGAAAGAGGAATATCGGCTTAAGTATCATCCTCGTCATATGGCCCTGGTTAAAAATTGCAAGATTTAACCCCAAAACCTCGATGTATCCAATAGCTTCATAACAGGTCGTTAATATAGACAATAATTTGAAATGAAATGAAAGTGCCTTATAAGAAATACTAAGTATATATGTATTATATGTTCCAAGATGAATTTCATACATTTCTTAAGAATAGTATTTAAAGACGAAAAAAGCCCTCACTCGTTACTTTCATTGTTCTTTCAAATAAATGCTCTTTTAAATAATAAATATGAAGAATTCAAATAAATTTAGAAAATATAACCTTTCTTCATGAACATAACTTTCTCTAACCCCTAAAATAATTGAATAAATTTACCTGTGCATTTATGTATTTAGTGACCTCGAATATTGTATCGTTTCATTATTTTTTAATTAAAATTATTAAAGACTTAATATTTTTTTTTCCTTTCAGGACTGTGTTTTGCTTTACATGGAAAAAATTTTCCGAAAGATGAGTGCAAAATATACTGAGTAATATGCAAAAGAACATTCAATGAACAATGCGTACTTTTTAATGAAATAAATAAAAAATTAACTATTAATGAATTGCTTCTTTAAAATCTATATAAAATCGTAAATAATTTTAAATTTAAATTTTTATATTTACAGGAAGCAAAATGATGAGAATTGTTAGTGCCTGTATTACAAATATTTGTGTTTAATTCTAAGCCCAACGCCGTTCTGACGGCTGTTTTGTAAGAATGAATGCAGCCACTCGTTTTCTGTAGCATCATTTTCAATCAAAAAATAAAAATTTGCTTAGAATTCTACCGGATGAATTTTATTCGATGCATTTTATTTTATATGCAAAAAATTAATAGGAACTAATAAGAATGTTTATGATATAAAAATTACAATTTTGCGTATTTCTTTAATAGAGCTGTCAAAACATTACTTCTGGATGTAACTAATTTTAAGGATGAGATTGTGCTAGAGATTTCCATTCGCATTAGCAAGAACTTATTTCGTTACAAATCTTTGCAAACCATCTTGTTTTATCTTTCTGTGTAATATGAGGGCTCTACTTCGAGATTGGAGGATGGCAAGCTCAACACACGATTCCCAGAATATGCGGGCGCAAGGTACGTTGATCCTGCCGTTGTGGGTGAAACGTCCTGACGTTGAAATGGCACGGTTGTAAGGAGATTGATTCAGGTTTCTTTTTCCTGGCAATTGAACAATGTTGAAATTGGCGTCTAAAACAGCTCCTTATGTAGCTTCTCCATTTCAATATTAAGGTACGGAGGCAAATTTTTTGAAAATCCTTGTGATTAACAATTTTAGTGCATTTTCTAGATGAATATGACTCAAAACAACGAATAACCCCATTCAGAAAATTAAATGAAAATTTAAATTTATTAAAATGGGGTAATTTAGGCAAAATTTGATGGAAATTATTGCGAAACGTAAAACGCTCTTCATGAAATTTCTATTCACGGTTTTAATTTTTTTTACACAGCATACTTGGAACGGTGCTGAAGACAATGAACTAAAATCGAAGAACTTTTTGCATTTACAAAAAAGTTATAGCTCATCGCACATGTTCTTAAGCAAAAGTTTTGAAAATGCATAGGTATCGATAAAAATAAATAGACAAAAATCAAAATCTATACATGTTAGATCTAAGTCCATTGCCTTTATTACACAATTTCAAGGAAAAATTTTAAGAAGTTTTTCTGAAATCAAGTTTTGCTTATTAAAATTTAGATAAAAAATATATTCTTTAAAAAAGTTACTTAATGTTTTGATTTATATTTTACTAAAATATTCCTGAATACCAATTATCTAAAAATCACCAGTCCTATAAAATAAACCTTCCTTATTCTCAAACTTTTTTTCTTTCTGGCCGCCCGTTTTTATTTTCTGGATAGTTTTGTTGCTGTCAAACACTGCCTCTTCGCAGTGGCAATTCGCTCGGTGTTGAAGCTGCTATACTGTTTTAACTTGGAGTGAGCAAATGCAGCAATTACTGCACTTTGTATCTGTTGCAAATTGCCAACATTAGCTCTTATTACTATATCATAATAATTTTACCATTCAGAAAGTTGAATGTCAATTTAAATTAATTTAAACGGGGTAATTTAGATACAATTTGATCAAAATTATTTCGAAAAGCAAAACGCTCAACATGGAATTCTTATGCTCTTCAACATGGAATGAGCTTAAAAATAATCAAATAGAAAAATTAGAATAAATTTAAAAAATAAAAGATAACTTAAATTTTAAATAAAAATAACAAAATTTTTAAACATTAAAATTTAGATAATAAAATTTAAACAATACTTAAGTCGTGCGGAATTGCAGCTGCAAACAAAAACAAAGAATAATGGAACTCAATAAATGGAAATCATTCAAAGAAAGCCAAAAGAAAGATAAACTCAGAAGGAATCGGAAAAAAATGAAAACAAACAAGGAATCCATTCGAGTACCATTTTTCAAGGCATAATGACTGTATTCGAAATGGATACAAAATAATCATTGGGAAATTTTTTTGTAAGAAGCTTGCATTACGCCAAAAATAGCTTCTCTTAGCCCGAAATTTCCCAACAAAAGACAAAGAAGATCTGTACATCAAAAAGCATATTTCCAAAAGAAAGAGGAAAACCAAACACAGACATAAAAATGCTAATAAGATTAATTCAAAAATATTAGTCATCTGGATTTAAAAGTAGCCAACATAAAAATATACTTATCCCATGACAAGAATAGAGAAAAAAAAGAGAGGAAAAAAATGGTCCTCACTCTCTCACAATCCCACACTAACTTTCTTTTCAAAAGCGGAATTATCAAATATTTAAAGAAACACTAGTCCCAATTCGCCATTTATATTACAAAAAACAAAACAGAAGGAGTAAAAACAGGAATTTTTTAGGGAACGGAACTATTTAGACATATTAATGAAAAAAGCCCTTAGTTTCCATGTATGCCTCAATGAACGAAAATTTTTTTAGATTGTATATTCCAGACTGCTTTCAAGGATAAGATCTTTAATGCCCTGAATATTAATAGGGAAATGGTTGTCATTGAGAGTCTTTAACCCACTCAGCGCCAAACCCGAAATATCTCGCGAACTTTTTTACGTCTCAAGCGGCCATCTACGAGATAACTCGCAAACTTTTCTGCATCTCTAGCGGCAAGCCCGGGTATTCTCGGGCTATTGGAATTTCCTTTCCCCCAGGACCACATACAAAGTAGTAATTGGAGGGTTTGCCCGCCCATTGTAAACCGTCCTTTGTGTTTTTCACCCCGCAGTTGGAAGAAGAGGGATTATGAGTCTGTGTGGGGGCTTTTTGACTTTTGTGCAAGAAGGAACGTTTTTCTTAGAGCTTATCGTAATTTTCTGCTAATTCTTTGAAATAGTAATAACAGGTTTCCAGCTTTTATTGGCGGGAGATAACGTGAGGATGGGTACTATATTTTTTCAACACCTATGTTACTGTTTATAAAGTATAAAATGGAGAATGACCGAATAGTTATTTTCGAGAATCCGCTACAGAAATACGGATATAAAAATAAAAAAATGCCTTCCGCTGACAAAAAATATTTCCAGTTTCCTAGATTATTACCTGTTTTTGTTTATAAAGCAGGTTTTAGAACTATTTATCATGACGGAATTCTACTAATAGAATTTTACAGAATTATTAGGTACGTTCCTGTTAAAGCCATACCATGTTTTTAACAACGAGAAACAGATTAACAAAACGAGTGTCAGTTTAATAAAGTGATTCTATAACCCAAAAATAATAGAAGATACAACTTCCAAACAAATGTTTTGTAGCCTTCCGATGATTAATTTGGTTTATACAAACTAACGTAGCGCAAGAAAATATATTTTATTGGTTCTTATCTCTCGACAGGAGATGGTAAAGGCATCAAATTATAGAAGAAAAGCTAATAGTTATTGCATGACCTAAATAAAAATTATTTCAAGGGAATTATTGTATAAATACGTAGTAAAATTAAGATAAAATATGTTATAAAACATGCGATAACTGTTTTTATAGCATTCTGATTTTCAATACATCCATTAGATAGTGAAATCATAACTGGAACAAAATTCAAACATTAATCTTACATTTACATATATACTAGGATTCGCGCACTCTTATCTTTACAAACCTAATTAGAGAAAATCTTTTTTAAATTAGTTTTCAACGTAGGCGTTGACGCTTATCAAATTTTGGGAATGAAGATTTTAAAGTTTATTACTAAATTAATAGAATCTTTATAAACTTTAAGAAAATACTTTTAACTTTTTTAAAAGTTTCTTTTCGGCTCTGAAATCCAAAATAAATGTCTTGAAGATTGCTTAAATCGCTTGATGATTATTACGAATTCTATTTCAAAGAGAATTAGGGAGACTAAAAAATCTGAATATATAAGAATACCGAATGTGTGGTGGTAATACCGAGAAATCAAGTTTGAGAAAGAGCACTTGAAGTTGACCGCATCTAAAGTTTTCTCAGAAGGGGTAGAACACAGCACATGCAATAGCAGAAAGGAGAAAGTCTTTAAACAAATTTTTTAAAACAATTGTTTTTCATTTTCTGTGTGTTGTTCTGATTTCAAAGCAGAGTCTTAGTTTGTGAGAGACAAGTAATCTCCTCTCTTTTAGCGTTTTCCGTCTTCAAATCAAATGTATAGAGCGGATGACAACATGGGTGTTTAATAAAATCCGTTGGTTTACCGCTTAAATGGAAAAGGCAGTAAGTGCACATTCTCATTTTTACTGCTGTGAACGATATATTGGGAAAAATAGAAATGTGAGATTGAAATATCACTGTTGTTGATTAATTAGAAAAAATATCTTGCTTCAAAATCCATCAAACTATCAAATATCTGATTATTATTATTTCTTTTTTTGGTACACTCTCAATCTCGATTTTTTTTATTTATTATTTCGCCACATTTGGCAGAAAATGAAGTTTGAATGCTCTTATTTCCATAAAATCAGTTTTTGAAAGCTTTCGAGACTAATTTTATCTGATGAGATAGAAGTAGGGTTCGATGATACAGATGGAGAGCAAATAACCAAATATTTCAACAACAAATCGTGCAGTTCACAGTTTTACCTATTATAAAACTTTATTTTTATTATTATTCTTTTGAGCCATTTTTAATTTATTCACTTATCGAATGCCACTTAATATGAAATGAAAGGAATGAAAATGTCTTATTAACAAGTTATAGCTTATCAAATTTTTTCTAATAGTCAGAATTTGACAGTGAATGATACTAGTACAAATTTTTTATTCGAATTCTTTTAGTTACGTATATATTAAAAAATGTAACAGTAAATTTATTCAAAATATGTCTATATGCTTTTCAAACATCCAAAGTGAAAATAAAATTTTTATTTAAATTCTTCAATGAAACTTTTAAAATTATTGTAGCTATTACAGAAATTATTTTAACAAAGATTTAAAAACATGTCAGTAAAAAACGCGATAAACAATAGAGGTTTTAGAGTAAAGGAAAATATAAATGCAAGTTACCAAACGCGTTAAATTAACTCAAATACATTGAATGTAATCTTGTGATGCTAAGTAGAGAACAGAATTAAAAGATTATTTTACAACGATAACTTGGATAGCACGGAAGTTTAGTATATTTCTTTGAAACATGCAAATATGAAAAATGCCGTTAATATAATTCTGCAATGAGCTAAGATACTTATATATCGTAAATTGATGTCAAAATTTAATAATGTTGCAAATAGTATCTAACGCAAATTCCAAAAGCAAAAAGAGGACGTGTTAGTATAACTGAATGCAATACTGATACAAAATACTTTGTGAAATTAGCAGTTAATGCAATATTGTATAATTAGACTTCTGATGAATGGCAAACTAATGAAACTATTATCATAATTGTTTGTACAAGGCAATGAAGTTGTACACTTTGACTCTAAATAAGCAAATATAAGTAATATACAAATATGGCACATGAAGACACTATTACTGCAATCAGTGGCGAATCCGGGGGGCTATAAGGCTACAGCCCCCCAACAGAGCCAAGCCAGAATTCTTGATTTTATTTAAAATCATTGCAACTGTTTTCCTTAATTTCCCTCTTTTAAAAAATTAATAAAAACGTTTCAACGTTGCTTTCTGGCTATACAAGCTCGAAAATTTTCCTACTTTTGTAGTCATCCCACTTGTATTTGTAGTTTTGACGCGGTCGAAGACATTTTTTGTCTAGTTATTTCATTGTAATTTTTATTAAATTATCGAAAGTATTGTATTGTACTTTATGATTCTTATTGTCAGGTGAATAAAGTCTGTAAAGTTAAATAGTTTTGGTTTACTTTAGCCTTGAGGTTTGACATTCGTCACGACGATACAAAATTTTTATGCGCTTTCCTGCGCTTGAGGGGTGGTAGGGTAGAAAGATGGCTTCATTGATAAGCGCGGTTGGAGGTCCAATTATGCTTGTCGGGGTTTTTCCCACAGCCCCTTTGAGTTCGCCTGGAGCGGAGGGAGGGGAATTCGACGAAAAAGCTTATTGCGAACTGACAGTGTTTACATAGGTTTTTTCCCTTTACAAGCTTTCTCCGCACATAATAGGAAATATTTTATAGCTGAATTCAAGAAGAAATCTTTTCCATTCTACTCCTATTTTCACTTCCGTTATACGCGCGCGGAACATATTATATCCCTATTTTTTCTTTCAGTTAAAAATTAAATAATGAACACCTGAGAAATTCAAAAAAGCGAAAAAATAAGTTTACGTGGCTATTTTAAATATTTTCATAAAGATTGCTAATAAGTAATGAAAAATCACAGCATTTTACATATGCTTCATTTAAATGCTCATCAGAGGCCAGATTATAGCATTTTTGATAACATTTTGTATTAGTTTCGTAACTGTTTCTCCCGTAATATTTCTATATATCTTTATTTTACATTAACTTTGTTGTTTTTTAGTCCTGTGCCTTTAATTCTAAAAATAAAGTTCTTTTTTTTATGTCCACTGGAAGGTGGACATTGGGCGGAACTGCATAAAATCTGTATGATAATATCTATCCAACAGAGATTTTCGATGGCATCAATTCTTTTTATACCCTTATCCATATTTTTTCGTTTAAAAATTACAATGCATTAATTAAAGAGGTGCTTTAAATATTGTAAAAATATAAAACATAATCCAATGTCAGGTATTTCTTGAGACATCATTTTTCCAGAATAACGAATTTAGAACATCAACTTTTGTTTGTCATATTATAAAATCTAACAATTTCTCCTTTTTTGATTCTTACCGCCTGTCACTTCGTACAGAAACTGAAAAATGCATTGTAAATAATTTTGAAATACATTTAGCGTCAGATTGAAAGCCACCTCTTCAAGACTTAACTTCTCGCTTCTTTTTTGGTAAAAATTATTTGAGTCATGTCCGTTTATTTAAAGGAATTACATAGACACGAATTATTTTATATCTCTGTTAAAGGATTTTTAGAAAGTTCGACAGTAGAAAACCAGTTATCCGATTTTAACCCTCACAGGGGCGGTGGTTTTGACCAGGGCTGTCAAAAAAATGTGAGCGCCATGGGAAAAAGTAATTTGGCGCCCCGTCAGAACCATAACCAGGAATTTTAAAGCCTATATCCCAACGAAAATGTCTACCTAATAGAGTAATTGAGGAACAAAAAAAATGGCACGAAAATGTCTACCTAATATAGTAATTGAGGAACAAAAAAAAAATGTCACCTGTTTTCCGACTGTCGCTTTTCAATTTTATTGATCTTTGTCTTTTCAAAACAAGATTTTGCAAGAGAGATTCTCTAATTTGTGTTACTTTTGTTACAATCATAGTTTATGATTTGTTAACAGATTGACTGAGTATGATTTTTTTTTGAAATGATATAGATGTTTATGCAACATTACAAAATCTCTGGCTCTAGTTACAAGCCCTAACCATAGCTTTACTTTTAACTTATTTAACATTATAATTAATTTTTTTTCACTCAAAATTATAATAAATCAATATAGTAAATTTTTAGGCGCCTTTGGATCAATGGCACCCCTGAGCCCATTGGATAAGATGGCTCTGGTTTCTACAGAAAACCACCTATTTAAGATTTTTTAACGTAGGCAAATTTCCACTTTATGTTCATTTATTTGATGAAAATAAGCTTTCAGATATTCAATAAGGCCAACTAAAGGCAAAAAGAGTCCTCTTTTTTTCATGGTTTTATGTAGGTATAAAGTTTGTTTTCCCAGAGGAAACAAATAAATTTCTTTGTAATGAATTTCGCAAAAATGGGACTAGTTACTCTGTCGAAATTTCTATATTTT
This sequence comes from Araneus ventricosus, assembly GCA_013235015.1. Taxonomy (NCBI): domain Eukaryota; kingdom Metazoa; phylum Arthropoda; class Arachnida; order Araneae; family Araneidae; genus Araneus; species Araneus ventricosus. Next base: position 29,799 of record BGPR01016081.1, read on the forward strand.
TTTCTGTATGCTCTTTTTTTTCAAAATTGACAAAACCGAAAAAATATGAACGAAATTTTGAAGTGTATTGAAAATTATTGAGGGGGTTTCGACGAGAACCACGCCCGCGTAGAGCCAAGATTTCCGAGCTTTCGTTGTTTCGCCGATATAAAGAAATATATTTGTTATACAACTGATAAGACATCGATTTGGAGAACAAGTTTACAGAACTTAGAAAGAGGGACAGATGTTCGTACTCTATCAGTGAGAATCTCCAGTATCTCATTTGTAGTTTTCGACAAAGGAACGAAGAAACACTCTTTTATGAAAGAGAGCCGTTTACAATCGACAGTAGTTTACGGTATCGTCCCTTTACGTGAACAATTCTGTAAACAGCTAACACTGTGTTGCGCACCGGGTACTTGCATCGGCATTTATCACGCGCTGTACAATAAGTGAAAGGCGAACGGCGCCACATAAGCTATATAAATACTGAGTTCCTTGCTTGAATGCCAAACTGAAAATTTTTGTTCTTTCTTGTGCTGCTGTTTTTGATTTTCTACGTTTTTCCAATCAATTTCGGTATTATTAGTTTAGTATTTAATTTCATTCACTTTTTGCATCTTCATTATGAGTAAAAGGAAGCGTGAGCTTACTAAAGAAGAACTCGAAGCAATTTTATTGGCTTCCGATGACAGTGTCAGCGACCTTTCAAGCGAAGATGATGGCTGGCCAGTAGATGATTCCTTAGCTGATGTTTCGTTTATTTTGAATAATGATCCTGGAGATGAAACAGACGAGAATAAGGCGAACGATGAGGAGGCAGCAAATAGTGCTTCAACTTTTAAACCGTCTTGGACGGAACAGATGGTAAATGGGCAAATTGATCTAAAACAGCATCAAAAATATGGCGGACGCCCTAAGCACAATTTACCTGTTGGATCTGAAGCAGGGGACTATTTTAAAATGCTTTTCACGAATGATATGTATGAAAAAATTGGTGAAAACACAAACAAATATGCAGAATTTGTAAAATCTGCTACCATTGACAAATGGGAACCTATTGGTATCAAAAAATGGCGATGGAAGCCAATTGAAGATATCGAGGAACTCTTCAGCTTCATAGACATAATACTCATTATGGGAATTGCCAAACTACCTAGAATAAAAGATTACTGGTCGTCTAATCCTATGCTTGGAAATGATAAAGTAAAACGTACAATGGCATGGGACAGGTTTGTGGACATCTACAGATTTTTCCATATTTCAGATCGGGAAAATGAAGTTTCACCAAATGATCCGTCATTTTATATGATGCGAAAGTTGGATCCTTTCATGTCATGTTTGCGGTCTAATTTCCAGATGCATTTTGAATCCTATCCCCATTTATCTCTAGATGAAGCGATGGTTAAGTACAAAGGCAGATTAGGCATAGTGCAATATATGCCTAATAAACCGGTAAAAAGAGGAATAAAAGTGTGGGCTTTATGTACGTCTTTCTTCGGATATGTGTACAACTTCGAGCCCTACTGTGGTAAAAGAGACAAACTTCCAAGGAATGATAATGGACTTGGATATAGTGTTGTGACTTTTTTAACTAAAAATCTTTCAAAAGGACATCATATATACATTGATAGGTTCTACACAAGCGTTGTGTTGATGAAAGATTTTCTACGCTAGTCTCTTTCGGAATCTACGCTAGTGGAACTGTAAATACAAACCGAAAATATTTACCGACAAATATAAAAAATGTAAAACTTGAGGATAATGGCTCATCAAAATGCTTCCAGTGCATTGAAGAGCCGAATTTAACATGCACTGTTTGGAAGGACAAAAAGGAAATTTTTCTTCTATCCAATGGTACGAAGAACGAAATTACAACCGTCAAACGCAGAATTGGAGGAAATGTGTCCTATGTAATCTGCCCGAAAGTTATTGCAGATTATAATAAGTATATGGGCGGAGTTGACTTAGCAGATCAGTACAGAAAATATTATGATATCTCAAGAAAATCACGAAAGTGGTGGATATATATGTTTTGGTATTTATTGGATACTACTGTCAATAACGCATACTTAATCTATTCGACGACGAATTTTCCTTCAGAAAAGAAATCTAAAACACCCTTAGATTTCAGAATGTCTTTGATAGAGGCGATATTGAAAGAAAAGAGAATTGTTGAAACAGGTCCGCAACCTATTGTCAAAAATAAGTCTCATAAAAGAATAAAAATAGACGGGAGAAAAAAAGATGCACACGTTGCATTTCATTAAAAAGAAAAACAATTTCAAATAGAGCAATTGAGAGTTCATAGACTTGTGAAATTTGTCAAGTTTGTTTATGTGTGAACTGTTTCGGTCCTTATCATAATGAGCATCATTAGATTTTTATTTTACTATTGTTTGTTCTTTTTATGCTTTAACTGTTTATTGTCAATACTCCTCCCTGTATGCTAGCTGCGAATATGTTTTTTTATTTGTTGTATTTTACTGTGTTAATTTGTGACTTCCTGAATTCTTTTCCATTTCTTTTCTTTATTATTACTATTTTATTTTAATATTACATAACTATTAATCAAGAATTTGCGTATATGAAAGTTTGAAATTGTGTTAAAAATGTGCATAGGTTATTTTATCCTTTATATTATGAACCAGTGTACCTTGTATCGAATTGCTGTACTCGAATATCAACTTTGCAAGCATTCTTCGGAACTGCCAGTGGCTCGTAATTTATATGTCCACAAGGAAAGGTCAAATTACTTATTATTTTACTACCCTTTTTACTACTAAATGCAAGTATACAGCATTGTGCTGAAACATAATATTTTAATTATAAAATGTATGATATCTATTTCATCTTATCTTATGTTCTCAATCAATAATTTTCTGAATTATCTATAGAACAAGAAGAAATTGTTTCTATTTTTCATGGATGACTTGCAGTATTTAAATCTCATCTAAATCGGCTATTATTGGGACGTCCTATATTGAGAGAGAACATTGATATTATATATAAATTGTATTGAGCTATGCATAAATTAACATTTTGTTACTGAATGAGTTGAAATATGATTTTCTCATATAATTTCTAAAATATATCTTTTGGTAAAATTAAGTGAAATTAAAATTGACAAAAAATTTTTAAGAATGCATAAATTATTTTGGAAATGATTTTTGCTTTAGTATATCCTAAATTTCATTTATTTAACATATTTTCTTATTTCAGTAATAAATGAAACTTTAAAAACGTATTATTTCATCTTTTCCTAAATTATTTCGCAGAATAAAAAAAGTAAACTTAATATAGAATGGCATTTTATCTACATTTGACAAAAAATTGCTTTATTAATAGTTTTAAAGCTTAAAAATTCAAATAAAAAAATATGGGTCATTTTGAATTGGATATCTCAAAATTTATTTAATATATTTAGAAGAAAACATTCATGTATGCATGTTTGGAAATATAATACACGGATTATTTTTAAAACAGTTCTGTGAAAAATACTGCACAGACCTCATAACGTTAATTTATAGGCAGAAAATCAGCACGAAAATCAATTTGCAAACAGCTTCATAATAAAGTAAAATGAAGTAAAATTCTTATGTTAAAAGCCAAAGAAATCTGTTATTTTCGATGTGTGGTATTTTCCCGTATTTAATTTATTGAACGGATTTTCTTCATATTTATTGAGTTATTGAATTAGAGTTTTTTGAAATATAACACAGACACTTCTTAAAAAGAAGTTAACGCTGTGTTAGTAATACTGCAGGAAACTGTATTTTAAAATCAGAAAATCATAATAAAAATCAATTAGTACAACACTCAACTGAAGTAAAATTCTTAAGCTAAAAGAAGCAGGAATGTATTCGAAATGTATTTCGATGTGAGATTTTATTTATTAAAAATCGGAATTTTTGAAAATATAATGCAGAATGTTTCGAATTATAAAATAATTTCTTTAGAAAAACAACTCTGCCACTTCTCAGTAATATAATAGAAAACCCCAAATAATATTTTATAATAAGGAAATAAGCCCAAAAAAATCAGTGAGCAGAATGCATTATACTGAAAAAAAATTGTGGAAACGAACAGAAGATTCTCATATTGAAACGTAAAGACAAACTCTCGATATGCCTTTCGACCCTCGCGGAAAACCGCGAAGAAGTCAATCAAAGTAGAACGCTGACAGCTTTATTACCTTGAATAGCGGGGAGTGGAGTGGTGGGGTAAAGGCCACCCAGAATGGGATAGTCCATTCCATGTGATATCCTCTCAGAAGTCTTCGGTGTTAAAGGAGCTGGGAAGAAAAAGTCCCCTCGGGATTAAAGAGATAAATCACTGTCAAATCTCTCCTTTGAGATCGCACAACCCTCTAACCGCAGACAGGGGAGGGAATGCTTATTGTTAAAAATTGCTGCCGCTTGCTAGTACAACTGAGTTTTCGAACCTGGCGTTTCTCAAACGTTTCAAAATTTCCATAGACCCGCTGGGTGGGTTAAAAAGAAACATTTTAAGCCATTAAAAAATCATTTCTATTATTGCATATTTTTTAATTCTTTTAGCTTGACTAAAAATTATCTTTCTAAAAACTCTAGAATGTATATTGGAATGATAATCACAAAAATTTTTACTCTAGAAATTAAATTCAGTTCTTTCATAAAACAGGAAAATCAAAGTTTTCTGCTTAGTAATTTCAATTTTAATATCTAAAAAGGTACCTTTATTTGCATGAGAGTTCGTTTCATAAAGTTTAAATCCTTTTGGATAACAATTAATAATGAAATCTAAGTTGTCAGAATTTAAAATAAGCAAATCATCTATGTATCTATATCCGTAAATTAGATTAAGTTGATAATTCCTAGGACATTGAGAAAAGATTACATTTTTGTCCTATCGGCCAATACTTTTTCATACATTTCAATGTAAAAGAGAGCAATCGAAATAAAAAAAAATAATTAAAAATTAAACGATATTCAACGAGAATAACATTGACCGAAGGATCGAGAAAGCAAGCACATGGAATGTAAACATAAACAAAAGTTCCAAACGAATGTTGTGGACAAACTTCCTTACATAAAAAGTGTTCAGAAAAGATATGAAGTTATTGTGGCTCGCTAATAGAACATGTAATAAATTAATTTTCAATTCAATCTGCATTTGTGTCAGGTGCAACAGTGACAAAAACGCAACTTCCGGTCTTTTTTGTGACACTTCCGGTTTCGTTTTTGTCTGTTTTGTTTCATAAAAACCTCTGTATCGTCGCTTCTATTAATCGGAAAAGTAAAACAAACACAGATTTAAAAAGATAAACGCATAGGCTATAAAATAAAGCAATAAAGCATTTTGGCGAATTTTAGTCAAAAACTACATTGGGAGCCTAGGCCTTTGGGATACCTTAAGGGTGCTTTATCGGCCCTTATGGTGATGTGCCGTATGATTATCGGGATGTTGTATACAAGGAAGAAAACTGACTCTCAAAATTGAAATTAATTTCTCTCAAATTATTTTGTCACCAATATTTAAAACTTTTAGATGTTAAAACTACAGTCAAACCCCATTATAAGAAAATCTCAAAATGGTCCAAACCGTGCACTCGATAGAAGAGTAAAGA
>BGPR01016082.1:2053-35386 GCA_013235015.1 Araneus ventricosus
GTTCGTAATTTTCTTTTATAATTTTGAATTTAATTATATAATTGAAATATGTTTCTTAATTGTTTCTGCTTATTTAATTATTGATAATATTTAATGATATCAATTCAGATATGTATCACGTTGTTAGCGAATCCTATGAAAATAAAATTATCAGCTTCGGGTTGTACTTTCAAGGAATTCAATTGAATGAAAAGACAGCATTAAAATGATTTGGAACTTAATTTGCTTTTATGTCGTAAATTAATTTTTTTTGTCAGAATTAAATATTGTTGCATATTTAAGTCCTTTTTTTTTACTCTCATTTATATTAAAAGATTTTGAGAAGTATGCAGAACAGAAATACGTTTTAGATGGAAAAAAAATGAAACAATAATATTTTGGATTTTAGACAGTCATGGTTCTAACTTATCAGAGATTATTCACGTCTCTCCTTCCTGGCCTATCATCTATGCATCATATTTCATTCCATAGGTTTAGTTTAGTTATATTAACGTCCCGTTTTGAAGCAACACGAGGGATATTTTAGGACGGACCTCGTAATTTTGAACGATTAGGTCAGATGACGAGGACGACACCTGAGCTGGCACCCCCCTCCAAATTTCCACGCCACACCAACGGGAGGACGTTTGGCCACTACGTATGATTTAGCGTGCAACAGGCCCCATACACGACGGATCTTCAGTGGAATTGGGTTTCTTTATATATATTATGTACGCTAATCCAGAATGAAAACGACACTCTTCTATTTCTTCTAGGTTTTACTGACAATGTATGAAACGCCGGCATTCCATAGAATGCCGGGCATTTTTAGGCAAAGTATGAAATATTGTAATCATTATATACTTTCCATAGGCATTGTATATAATACCTAGCCATTCTATAGAATGACAAATGCTATTTAGGCAAAGTATGAAAGAAGATCATAAGGCTCTATTATTTACAAGACGTCCATTCCTCAAAAATGCAAATGTTATTTTGAAAAAATCAAAATGCCGTAAAAAATCTTTTATTCAAAATACGTAAAGTAAATTGAAAGTTACACATATTGAAGGTTTTGTCTTTTTTAGTAAAGAAAACAAAATGTGAACCTACATGTTACATCAAGGAAGGAAATAATTTAATTTTGATTTGCACTTAATTTTATTTCTTATAAAATCGAATGGACGATTTCTTTCATACTTTGCCGCTTTGTCATTTGGGTTTCAATAGCATGCCTAGGAAACGTGCGAAATGTTAATCGCTCCGTGCTTTCCAGTTTTCTGCATTCTATATTCCGGCAACATGTGGATTGATTTGAACTTCCAATTTTCTTTAAAGTATTTTCTGTAAAGCATGGTTCTTTCAAGGCATAATTGCGATTCTGTTTATGTTAGTAAATAATATAAGTATAAAAAATTAAATTAAATTTAACTACGATAAAAAAAATCTTCACATGGTGTCATGAAAACTTAAATTCAGCAACAAAATCTCATTAGAAACTTGATATTGTTCTTTTTTGTTAAGTATATATTTTAATTTTATTGTTCATACAAATTAAGCATATATATATAATATTTGAAGTCCAAGCATACTGCCTGATGAAAGAAAAATGATAATTTATATGTAAGAATGTTTTAAATCACTTATTTTTACCTTAAAAATTGTATCTTATGTTTAAAATTACGGCTATTGTAAAATTTAAAATTGATAATTGAATTGCAGTGTATTTTGTTAACTTTGAAAAAAAGGAAAATTAAATTAATTTTAGCAAAAAAAAAAAATATTTTAGACTCACTTTTTAAAATGCGTATTACTCAAAAATATTATTTTGATAAATATAATTCTAAAAAATAATTATTTAAAAAAATAAAAATTTTAATAGACCACGTTTTTAAAACGGACTAAAAAGTATAAAATAATTTCTTCTAGCCCCATACAGATTTATAACCCCATACAGATTCAAAACGAAACACGTGGGACGCATGTAATAGATAATTGATGTATAAATAGTTTATTTCACTCACTAACAATTTTATTGCAATGGAAATTATATGAACTGTTGTGTGAGTTTTCTCAACGACAGCTACTCCCTACACTCCTTACTATTAAATATTGCATGCGCCCCACATTTTTCGTTTTAAATCTTTATGGGGTTATAAATCTGTATGGGGCCAGAATAAATTATTTTATACTTTTTAGACCGTTTTAAAAACGTGGTCTATTAAAATTTTTATTTTTTTAAATAATTATTTTCTGCTTTTTAGTCTTCTGTGTGTGAAATTTTGCAATTGATTTTAAACATCTTTATGAGATTATGACGGAGACATGTGGCAAATTTCAGGTTTATTTCAGTTTCTCTTCACCTGATCATAAATAAAAATTGTTATTTTCCTGAAAATAAGTTATGTGACGCAGAGACCTTTGAGATATAATGAAAAACGTACTGCGCATGCGCAAATATATGGTTAAAATATGGGGTGCTTCGATGGCCCCATGGGCCATCCATATACCCAAGAACCAAGTCTGTAATGTTAATAGTTTTCGAGATATAATGAAAAACGTACTGCGCATGCGCAAAGATATGGCTAAAATATGGGGGTGCTTCGATGATCCCATGGGTCATCCATATACCCAAGAACCAAGTCTGTAATGTTAATAGTTTTCGAGATATAATGAAAAACGTATTGCGGATGCGTCATGCAAAATATGAAATGACAGACAAGAAAGCGAATTAATAATGCATTGTCATCTAGTTCTGAACTATGTTTAAAGTTTCAAGTCTCCAGCTCATCGGGAAGTTAGTTTAAAATCGATCGCAAGATTTGTACCGAACAGACAGACAAGAAAGCGAGTTAATAAAAACGTGGTAAAATGGCTTTTTACGAAAAAAAAAAGCAGCCGAACCTGCCGTAAAGCATCCTACTATTATTTTGTTTGCGATAAGGAAACACGTTTAACGGTTTGTAACAGGAGCTTATTCACCCACCCACCCCTCTTTGCTTATTCACGCGTAAACGGAATTACCCATACACGATTAGTAGTAATACGAATGCGCTCTGATGATATCGTCAACGTTATGTACAGAGAAAATTTTACTTGATTCAGTGAGAGCGCATGCGTACAACGTTTTTTCAACTCTGAGAAGGCAATGCAGGGTAACAAGATACGTAAGCAAATCGCTTTCGCCGAATTGCGATCAGCGACATCTAGTGTTGGAAGTCGACGTAAAAGACTTTTAGACGACCACGTTAAGAAAAGAATAAAAACTGTTTTTGTAAACACTGTTTCATTTGTGTACTAAAAATTAATTTATTTTAATTATTTTCTACATTTTAGTTTTTAATTTAGAATTCATTATTATATATATAAATGTTTTTTAACAATTTCTTCTTAAATTCATAAGCAGATGGCGCCAAATGCATAACATAAGTTAATCCGTTAATTGATAATAAAATTCTGAAATAATTAAAATAGTGTAGTGTCATCAAGAAAACACTAATGTACAAGTTAACAGAATGGAAAATACTTGTAAATAACATCTTATCCGTTACTACTGTATCTGCAATTAAAGTTTCATCTGCCCGTGCAGTACATACAAATAACGTTTTATTCAAACGCGCAATACCTACAAATAATGTTTTATTCAAACTCGCAATACCTACAAATAACGTTCTATTCGATCACGCAGTGCCTACAAATAACGTTTTATTCGAACGCATCCGAACCTGCAAATAAGGTAGGCTAAGGATCAGGACCAAAAAAGGGGATTACAGCCTTTGTTGCTTCAAATCCCATAACTCCTATCATTCAAGTTCAAGGACCAAAAAAATTTTATTCCTTCTTGATTAAAATGAAAGCATTAAAAGAAAATCAGCTTAAGATTTTTATTTATTCATAATATTGTCTTTTTTTATGTTCACAGTGCCAAGATGTCACACCACAATCTCTTTATTAATAATATTGAATCTAATTTGTTTTCAGAATAATTATATTTGTTTTAATTTTGAAACTCTTATGTATTTGTTTATTTATGCACTTTCATAATTTTCTTTGTAAATTTTATTTGAAGAAAAATATCTTTTTTGAGGATAAAAAAATTTTATTCTGTGCTGATTTCAGTTAAAGCATCGAAAGCAAAATAAAACTGATTTACATATATATATATAAAGATTTTACAATAACTGTGCTAGGACACTCAGTGTCTTTACTTCTTCTTCAGCGAGCGAAGCTTGCAAGGTTTGCGTAGCAAATCTGGGAGGATTGCAACGCGTTTGGCGAGATTTAGAGAGCAGAGCCCCTAGTATTGTATAATATCATATAATAACGAACAATATTGTACAATAACGGGTCACATGTTGTGCTACCTAGGTTGTACCCCCCTGTCGCTATGCCACTAGTAATGGCGCTCACATACACGCGAATATACAGACCAACAGATAGTCAATCTGCTGATGGATTTGGTCTAAAATTAGATATGAATCTACAATGCTGATAATAAAATTATGCCCCAAATTTTATTCATCTTTGAATTTTTGAGTTATCATGTTCACACACACACGCAAAGGCAGACTTCATATGGGTTTCATCGAAATTTATAGAAATCAACAAATTTGTTGTGAAGGTCATCGGGGTGTAGCGGGGCGGAACGCAGTTCCGGCACTGCATTTTTTTATGAAAAATAAAAGGCTGTAAAAGTCTACTTAAAAACAGTGCTATTTTTGTCAACCAGGTTAGAGACTTTGACACTTCTCAATTTGCGATTATATCATTGGTTTTTGGTCTGACAGGTTCGAAAATTTTCCCACTTTTGTAGTCATTCCACTCGTACTTATACAGTTAAAGCGGTCGAAAACATTTTTTTTCTTGCTACTTTTTTCAACGTGCTTTTTATTAAATTATCGAAAGTATTGTAGTGTTCTTTACGATTCTTATTGTCAGGTGAGTAAATTCTATAAAGTTAAAGTGTTTTGGTTTACATAAGCCTTGAGGTTCGACATTCGTCACGATGATACAAAATTTTTATGATTTCAGCCCCCTCTAGACCCATATCCTGGATTCGCCACTGATTCAGAGAGATCCAAGATGTGCAGATTCATCAAAATCTCTAGGTCGAATTTTTTGACGATTACAATACTTTCTTATATACGAGAAATCAAAAATAGATAATACAGAGGATTTAAGAAATGCTTTTCTTTAAGAATAAATGAATGCGATACTTTTCATTTAGCCTCATTGCAAAATCGTCTTAATATAACTTCAAACGGGGATATTATATAATGACTAAGCTAATATAATGATCACATGCTAAACTTCCAAAAACAGCCATCTTGTGATGAAAAACAAACTATTTTCCATTTTGTTAATTTTTAAACACGAGTTGATTGTTTAGCTTTTTCAATACATACATTCATCAAAGATGGTTTAGTTTAGTTATATTGATATCCGTTTGAAGGAATACGAGGGTTATTTTGGAATGGATACCTTAATTTTGTACACCGGTCGGATGACACCCGAAATGGCATCTCCCTCTCCAAATTTCTGCACCATGCCAGCATCAGGACGTTTGACCCACAAGGTCAGATTTAACAAGCATCAGGCCCACAAGCATGGCGGATCGGTCTTCGGTGGAGTCTGGTTTCGAGCCTGGAGCCCTCTGGGCTCGAGGCTGAGACTTTACAACTAAGACACTGCGGCTCCCATTTATCAAAGAAAATTCTTTGTTGCAGCCATTACTTCATTAAAACTGCTTTCAGTACAATTGTATGCATACCTATAAGGACCAAAGGGCATCTTTTCACACTTTGCCTTTGAAATGCAAATAACAGTGAAAAAAAATTATTAAAAATATTTTCTTTTAAAGTTCTTTCTTTTAGTTGGTGAACAAAAAAATAAAAAATTGTAACTAGTATAATCAACAAACATCGTCTTCATAAATAACAATTAATTTTCTCATATCAAATAATCATAGTAATAGTGTAGGTAAAATATAGGATCTTTTAAATCACAACATTTTGGAAATTTATTACACTAGGAATAAATTTTGCAAGCATTGTTATATTATCTTTTTTTCATCTATTCATAAAGGAACTTAGCATTACATAACTGTTATGCAAGAAGTTGCTTACCAATACAGAATATATGTAAATTGGGTCAGTTCACAAATTTTAAGCAATCAAACAGATTTAGAAAGTTCTTGGTTTGAAGATAATTACATTTTTTTTATATATTCCTGTCGCAAGAATTTTTTTTTCTCAGATCATGCTAGCAAAAACCAAAAGTTCACGCCAATCAAATATAAAAGTTATGATGGTAGGATTCCTCCTTCCCGTTTTTGAAACAGAAATTATTTCCAAATTTCAGTTAGAATTGAAATCATGTTTTCTTATTGTGTTGATATTTATGTACAAAATGATTTAAGATACAATAGTATTATGAAACTTATTTCACATCAAAAAGTAATTGATAGCAGGGATAAATGAACCATATACATAATTTTAGATCCAGGAGGCAGTAGAGAAAAAGATGCTGTTAAATTAATATTACCCCCATCGTAGGAAGAGTCAAAAAGCCAACGGACAAAATAATTTAAACAGCATCTTTTGACATCTTATATAGCAGCAGTGTTAAATTTCTATAGATGACAGATAAAAATGAAGTTGATTTAATTATCTGAGATACAAAGATTGAATAGGAAATGTTAATGTTGCAATAATTTCAATGCTGCTGTCTAAGTTTTTAACATAAAGTGTCAAACAATATAGAAGCTAAAGATTTGAATTCTTAAAAGATAATTTCTTGGAAGCACGTGAAAAGATTTCATAAAATATTTATTTGATAGAATTTATATAAGAGATATACATATGTAAGGACACTTAAAAAGGAAAGACTCACAATTTTTTTCTGGAAATTAAGTCTTTCTATAAATATTGAATAAGAGTAGAAAGATAAGACTGAGGGGGGAAAATACACTTCTACATATGATCTTTTCTTAGTTCTACACAAGGAAGGTGGGTGTTCAGCTTCATGATATATGATTTTCTTCCTTGTAATATTTAAAGGACCTTCCTTTATACTTCTTGGATGCTTTTATTTTTCACTTTGTGAAATAAAAACACAGCATGAACATCTTTTATTAAGATGTGTTTTTTTCTGCTGAAGATTCAATTCTGTTTCTGGATTTATTGTTTCTAGCTTGTTGTTCAACCTAGTTTAATGAAGAATTTTATATCATACTAATTAGTGAAACTTTTTTGCAAAATAATAATAGAAATATATGTACCATTCATTTTTACCTCACGAAAGTCAAAATTTAAGGAATTTCACTCTACAGAATAAAAATAATTGATTTGAAATATCATAACCAGAAGGTAAATACCATTTTCCCCAAATTATAAAAGAGTTGTTTCTAAGTAATTCAAAACCTATCATTCTTACCAAAATATGAAGGTAAACAAAAGTATGTATCTATCTATGTCCGGCTATCTTCTCACAAACCACTGAATCCTGAAACAAGCAGAAAGTACCAAAAGGCAGGAAATAATCCAAGGAATCCATTTCAAACATTGAAATTCCAAAATTACAATTAGTTAAAAATATATTAATTCAAAACGTGTAAATGAATGAAATTTTGTGCCGCCATCTCCTATAACTATCTGTCACATCGGTTTTTCAATCTGGTTTGTATAAAAGATTTTATTTTCTTTTTCAGGGAGCTTCTGCGTTTTGGAGTTTTTATTTATAAACATCGGGAAAAAAATCGTTTTCTGCATTTTCCCCCCCCCCCCTTTCTTTTTGTGAAACGGTGTTTCATTTCACAACATTTACGTTTGTTGGGGAAAATATTTATTCATTTTAATCAGTTTTTTCCCCATTATTATTCAAATACGGGCAAGACGAAAATATATGTTTCTGGTGTTTAATTTATTAGTTTGGTGTACTATTAAATCGTTTATCGTTTCTGTTTTTCATTTCGTTTTTTTCTTCTTTTGCAAAACAAATAGTATGCTAACCTGTTTTAATTTATAAACATAGGAATTCTCGCGTTTTCATTCAAACCATACTGTCTTAAGATAGTAAAAAGGCTAGAATTGAAAGTTTTAATCCACCAAAGAAGGATTCAAACCAGATCTACGTTTTTGGGGAAGCATAGTGACAATATTTGTAGGGGAAAAAACAGAGGCGGGCATATGAAAAAATGTGGATCCCGAGAAACGCTGGGTTATTAGATATAAGGTAATTAAAAGGCTGGATTTAAAAATTTTAATTAAACAATATAGGATTCAAAGGAGATTTACGTTTTGGGGAGGAAAGTTAGTGACAATATTTATAGAAAAAATAAACCGGAGGCGGGCATATGAAAATAAAGTAATAAAAAGACTAGATTTGAAAGAATATTTACGTTTGTTGAGGAAAGAAAGTGCCAATATTTGCTGGGAAAAAACGGAGGCGAGTATATGAAAAAATATAGATCCCGAGGCCTCACGTGACAACTCTTCTTCTCCCCCACCAGGAAATGATGCATTATTGGAGACAGCCTGTTCAACGCCGGGCCACACAGCTAGTTAATTATTAATGGTAATGACATTGGTTTAATAATAACAATTATTTTTTTTACAATTAATACTTGTAACAATGGAGAGAAAAAATGCTTGCCCTTTTTTATTACAAAACTAATATTTATGTAAAATCAAATTTAAGGAAATGGGATTTTATCCAACATTACATTCAAATAAATAAGAGCTAGATTATTTTATGAACTTCACTAGACACTATTACAAGGAATGCATCAATCACCAAAAATTAGCATATGAGATTCGTTCATATATTTATTTTTGGGACCTGCAAATATCGAAAAAACATACATCATAAGCTTATCACCTTTGAAACAGACACGAAACGAAATTGAAGGGCTTTTTTTTTAAAACCAGAAAACATGTTTCAGTTGTGTGAAGGAAAAATGCAATAAATGATCTTTGAAGTAACCTCATCAAATGGAAAAAAAGATATATGCAAATTTCGATGAAAATCAAAATGTAGTCAAAATGCTAGCTGTTGAACTTACTTCAATATAGCCAAATTAAGTGCCATTTTCTCCCTCTTCAACCTATCTCAACAGCAGAAACTAAAATCAGAAAATCTCCCACATAATGTTCTAAAATATAAAAGCTCATTTGACAACTCGTTTTGGTTTTAATGGAATTCCAAGTGTATTAAGCATAATCACTCTGCATGACTAATGCAATACACACTTCTTAATGAAATATACTCAAAGACAGCCTAAGTTGATAATACAGTAGGAGCTAGAGAGGGTATTCTTCCACCGAGTGAAATAGTCCTGCAATTATCCTAATGTATTTAAAAAGTAATTGACATATTTGAACAGGATTTTGGTTTAAATACCAATAACATATATCCTCCGAAATAAAAATCAATTTTCAAAACGTATGCTATTTAAATTCATAAAGCTTTTTCCCCCACCTGCTGCCTGAAATTATGCGAAACCAAATCAACCTTGGTGCATTTGGAGAAAATGCATTTTTTCCCTGCCTCTTAGAGCTTTACATTTCGCGATTTATCTCTCCTGGTGCTGACGTGATGTGGATTTTTTTTTGCATAAAATCTTCTACCGTATACAATTTTAAATATTGTGTCAAGTTTCTACAATTGATATCTCTCAGACTTCCTTTAATTAATAATGCACAAATTATGTACTTAAATACAACATAATGGAAAAAAGGATAATCAAACAACAAAACTTTCTTTTTGTTTTGAGAGTGAAACACTGGAGCACACGAAGTTAAGAATCTACTTCTGGACATTGGCAAAGTAATCCCAAGACGCATAGAAACACGAGCTACGTCATTCATCAGTGGAGTGTCAAAAGTATAGAGTATTCTGTATTATCAGCTTAAGCTGTCTTTGAGTATAGTTAGTTTGCTTTTCATTCTGGGGTAAAAAAATCCTGTTAATGAATGATGCTGCGACTGAATCATTGGCAATAAATCATCCTTGCAATTACAACTTGGCACTAATTTCTCTTTTTTTTTATTTTATTGTTACGTTAACTCAGAGAGATATTCAATACATTTTCTTTAAAATACAACTTCTGCTTTCCAATCTATTAATATCCAGATTGCATAGTTAATTTTAAATAAAAGGAGCTTGAAATGAACTTTGTGTATGTGATGAATCCAGCTAAAAATTCTTTGATAAAAATTTCCACTCATAATGGGAAGAAAAAACAGATATATAAAAAATTTAAAAATTTACAAAGTTGGAAGTACTCAAAAATGTACAATATATACAGAAATAACAACTGTATTAAAAAACATGATTGTAAAAGTAAGTTAATTTCTCGATAAGTCTTTCTCCTTTTTGACTTGAGGCTCTTTACTTGAGGCAGGTGATTCTGTAAAAACATGAATTTTAATAAACTTATTTGTGGCAAAGTGCATACAAATCGAACAAAAGTACTAAAAGAAATATTTAAGAAAAAATGCTTATGATCAATCACCATCATGAAGCTTCTAGAGCAGTAACAAAAAGAATGAAATTGTTTTTAGTAATAATTACTTTCTAGCCATTCTTATATTGCATTTGCTAGCCGATATACTCAGCATGGATGAAAATACTTTCATGTCTAATATTTTGAAAGTAAAAAAAGAATACTTTTATATAAAATATTATGATACACAAAATCCTCTTATTGACCATCATTTTTAAAAATTAAATAGAGAATATCAGTTGAACCAAAATATTTTTAAACCGATAAAAGCTAACTGCCCCCATGAGTTATTATTAATTTTTAAAGGATGATATACATTTTTATAAAACATTGCAAGTTGCAACTTGGTGACAAATAAATAGCATGGTATGCGTCACAGTATTAGTCAGTAAAATTTGAAGAAAATTTATTCAGTAGTTTCCATTTCCATAGCCAACAAAAAAATTATTGCTTCAGTTTTATTTATATAGTATCTAGACAAGCAAAATTCCCAATATAACTGTTTGGTCATTTAACTGTCTGTCACAAGAATTATCCATGCCAAAGATTTTTAAAAATTGATATGACAGAAACAGATATATTTCCAGTAAAAGCATGATTATTGCAGAAAAGATTACCTAATAAACGAAAGAAATTATTTCAAAAATATTTTTGGAGAAAGGGTCAAAAAATGAGGAAGTGCAAATGTGTGTGTGTGTGAGACATAAAAAAAAAAACAAATTTCTGCCAATCTGCTTTAGTTGCATTTTTCAAAAGAATTTAGTGCCTTATAAGATTACATCTACTATGGACAAATAAGAAGTCTTTTTATAGGTCTGATAGCCAACTTGTAAAAATCAGACAAGTTCTTGACGTTTTTGGCAAAAGAAATAAAGTTGATGATCATTTAGCGATTATAAGCCATTCAAAAACAGTCTTAGCTATGCAAACTGATTGTTTCCCAATATTGAAATACCATAGTTCTTTTTAAGGAATTTTATTTGTTTTAGGAACTCTAAAAAATTAATTATGCAGTATCTCACTACTTTTATTCATATGTAATAACAATAATACATGCAAGCCTCTCATTTTCAGCAGGCTCCCAAAATGTATTAAAGAATATATTCAATGTTGATTATTTTTCAATTACATGTGTGATAAGGCATTTGTTACGAGAATGTGAGCATGCTGCACAAACGTAAAAATGTTTTGCAAAAGTGTTAGTTATCTAACTATTTGCTGACCACTGATTACCCACTGTATCTGGAAAATACAAATGTATTTTTGCAGTTGCAACCATAGCCAAGGTATGGATTCCCCCGACTCAATATAGCTAACATTAAACACATATTGAAAAGGGTTTTGTAAGAGAATAAATATTTTGAAACGTTGTTAAAGAAATACACTAAGCCTAATAAATTTAGAATATTATATTAATTTTATAAACATAAAATGTTGTACTGAATGTATAGATCAGGTGCGATTCCATCAATAATGAACTATTATAATAATAAACAAGAACTATGTCTAGTGAAATATTCAACGTTAAGAGTAGAATTTGTTTAATACAAATCAGCTGTAGTATGTTGAATAGATTACTTGAAACTGATGCAGAAAATGTTGTGCACATGATTTTTCTTCTAACTACGACACAACCTCCTATATTTCTGAAGAACCTAAGAAAATAATTTCTATTTTCCAATATTTTCTCTGAAATAACTTCTTTTAAAGTCAAAATAACTCGAAGATAACTTTTTAGTAACTAATAGCAGTTATGTACGACTTATATATCAAACAGTAAAAATCAACATTAGAAAAATCATTATTCACAAAATACTAAATACTTTTTGAATAAGTATTGCTTAATGTAAATTGAATGAGGTTCATTCCAGTATTTAAAGTAATCTTTTTTTCCTCTACATCTTGGAGGAGATAAGATATGTAAACAAACTTACTGAAAATCAGACTGTCCCCAGTATAATAACCAGCATCATCCACAGGACTAGTCATGCATAACAACTGTATGCCGGCAATGGTCTGGAATCCAATATGCTTATTTATTAGAGATGCATACCAGTTACGATCGATTTTCTCCAACCCCTGAAAAGAACTTGAATTTTAACATGGACTATCATATATTTGTAATGAAACTAAATAATTTTAATAGTAAGCATTGTTTAAATAATTAACAGTTTCTTTTTTCTGCCATATTGGGTACAAAAATAAACACATTTTTTTAAGCAATTCTGTATTCAAATTGATTTTATAAATTCAAATCAGCAGTCAAAACATTTACAAGTATTGATTTTATTCATTTTTGATAATTTTTAATTGCAGGATAAAAAGGGAACTAAAAACTGGTTTACCCAACCTAACCTGGCCTAAAAACTGGTTTACACTTGTTTTGCTATCCAACATTAATTAGGCTGATAGAGATAGATATTAGAACATTACAAAGTAAAGAAAGTGAAAGAGCCGGGAAAATCAGTGGATTATCTTGCAAAAAATTACCTGCCTGAGAAGCGTTCGGACAAATCAGGGAAGTACCCTTTTGCAGTGCCCGAACTGATAAGTGGTTAACCCATTAATTCACAACTTAATTTAAAGCACATATTTTAGTGAATTTTTAAAAAATTATGATGGAAACATTGAGATTATGGTGAAGTAAAGTTAAATTTCATTTCTTAAAAAGAAAAATAATAAAAAAATCAGTAGAAATATTTTTAAAAAACTTTGAATAGATACATATTAAAAACTTAATAGTAGTAAAATATCAAATAATAAAGATTGCTTATGAATATCTTGCATTACTTCGAAAACAAATCAAAGCAGAAAAGAAAAAATGAAATACATTCAGTTCAGCCATGGAAGCAAAATCTAACTGTCTCATAAATAGAATGCTGGGCATTAATATGTTAACATGATCGATATTTTATCAACTAAAAAAATTATTTAGAAGTTAAGATTAAACACTTTATTGTGGCAGAAAGAAAAGTTTTAGCTCAAATAAACAGTTTTGAAATTCAAAATATGATCCTTTAATAAAGTCAAGTGTTTCATCTTAAAAAGTGGAAAATTAAACGACAGTAGAAGTATCACTGAAAAATAAAGATTTACTTAAAAAATGGAAGAACAAATAAAAAAAATTATCTTTCTTGTGTTATTAGAAGGCATATTTGAGAAACACAGTTATATATCTCTAGGCAATTCAATATATAAAAATATTTTTTATGAGAATCTACTTCAAAACACTGCAAGAAAAATGCATATTAAAAATTGTCTTATTTTAAAAAAAATTATTTTAATAAAAATTTCCAATTTAACGACTCACTTTTTGTTCCCTCGTATTGAAATTGATTTTGGCAATAGTCAAATGAGGGTCAAAAGGCCTGGGATCAGTAGAAAAAATATTAACCTTAGCAAAATGCCTTTCAACACACTCTGCTAGAGAACAAAGCCTTCTATATTGTTGATCCCTTCTTATTTTTGCATATAAAACCTAAAAATACAATGAAACATGGGTTTTTAAATCCTCCTTGTCTTATAATGCTTCAACCATATAGTATTTTTATTCTAACTCAAAACTTTTATTCATAAAATTTTAATTTTCTTCAAGATAAGTTTCGCCATCAAATATCAGATTACATACCATAAGAGCATACTCCAATCTATACTTATAAAAGGCAATGTTCGTGTGTGTGTGTCTGTGATGTCCAGACGAATCTATCGCACTTACAACCCTGAAATTTGGCACACAGGTAGTTGTAATGGTGACTGAATGCACCTCGAAGCCGGAATTTTAAAATTTAATCTAGAAAATTTTTTATTTAATATTTTGTGTTGTTTTGGGTGATTTTTCGCACTCATTTCTCAATAGAATGGCTTAGAATAATTGTACGAAAAAAACAGTTACACCATCGGAAAGAACAAACGATTTCCGTTCTAATGAAGTTTGTTTCGTACATCTAACGTAATTTACTGAAATTTGAGGGATTTTTGAAAAATAGTCACTTTTATGGTAATTTTTAATAAAGATTTCTTCAAATTCTCGCAACTGACGTTCTAACAACTCTATAATTTTCATTTTTTTTTTCAGTTTATAACTGGAACATTTCTGTCGGATTTAAAACAAGAACGGTTAAAATATCTTTTTTCGTTTTTTTTAAATTAATTTAACTGACCAGTTCAAACAGTTTTTTTGCTAGCGAGATTTAACAGCGAGTTTCTCCGGATGAACCAGAATGCATTGTTGCAATTTCATTGGCTGGGTGCGTGACCTTCCACGCGGCAGGTAACGTCATATCATATGCTTTCCTTCCGGAGGTGACGTCATTACATTCGTGTCATCGTCGTCTCAATAATATATACATTTCTGTTTTGATAAATGTCATTATCGCAAAGAAAAATAAGCGGGAAAATCAATAATGTGTATCTTTTGTTTTGATTTTGTTTTCAAAACTTTTTCGTGTCATTGTGGGGGCCCCCCCCCCCCCCATTTTGTTGAAGTCTTGATTCCACGGGAAACGCCATGTGCGTACTGCCAGTTAGCTAATAAAATAACAGATTTGTTGAAACAATAATAAAAAACAATAAAAATTCATATTTATAATTGAAATATTAAATTTCTTCATTTTAAGAATTTCAGTTTTATTCATGCATACATTAAATATTAAATAAATCCTTTTCTACTCTATTATCATTCAAATAAATGCATTATAATATTTAACTTTCAGCAATGTCTGAAGTGGAGCCTTGGTTTTTTTTAAAATCAAATTCAATAGTATAAAGTTACAATGGTTTTCATACAAATCTTCTGTTCATTGTTGCAAACAGCAATCTTTCTAGCATATGAGATACATTATGAAGGGCAAATACCCTTAATTCAAGCATTTGTAAAAATTGTACATCTGTATTCTGGCTATCTGCGTCTGTTACTGTAAAATATAACAAAATAAAAATCCTATTTATAAAGTATGATTAACTCAGTTTCAGCTTCATTATTATTTGAGATTGTTTGCATAATATATTTGCATGTATGTGAATCTTGTACTAAAACTGAGTTTCAGGATAATTCTATTTAACTAACACAACACATAAACTGAATATTATTCACATTTTTGTTTGGAAAGATATTACTACTCTTTTTGTGAATGATACACAATCCTCATTTTTCTTCACAGCAAACAACAATGGAAAGTGAAACGAAGGACAGCATCTATAGTCCATGACAAATCAAGCTGATCATACAAAAAAAGTGACTCAATTGCATGTGAATGATGTAATACGTGTTTCTAAGCATCTTAAGAGCTTAGAAACATGCACTAGAGGCACAAAATATAAACAACTCTTGTTTTCAATATAGTTTCATAACACAGAATACAGACTATATTAAGAAGATCGTTCACAGATGGTCTTGCACTTAGTTACAGGCACCTTCTCTGTGGTTAAGGGATGGACAGACTTGTTTATTTGGTGAAGTTATTCACCAGGTGCTGCTACTGTACAATGAAAGAATATGAGATAATAGACTATTTGTGTTTAAAATCAAACTTGTTTCAAATATATCAATTACCTTTAAAAACATTAGAATCATATTTAGAATTATTTAACTGAGATACAACCTAAGCCTGTCACTGTCTAGAGTTAGTTATACCACTTGCCCTCAACAAGGCATTCATCAACGAACTTACATTTTTGAATGTATGTATTCACTTAAAACACCAGCAAAATACTTAAGAACACTTTTCCAAGCCTTCAAGTTATCATCATTTTGAATGTCTGTAGCAGTTCATTGTCTTAATGTCATATCAACAGATGAAGAGATTGTGCCATCAGTGTAATAAAACACAAGCTCATGCGATTTGAAATCAATATAAATGTCTAACAATGCCTATTTCATTTACTTTTTCTTAGGCCTCTAAGTTTTGCTTGCATCATAGCTACAATTTCATTTTTGCTCAGCATTCCATTTGGGATAATTACATGCCAACTCAACCAAAAAAGATTGTAATGTAATATATATATATATATATATATTGCCTGTTTATTGTACTTACCTCCAAGATGAAAAATATAAATTTTCAGATTATTTGAACCATTTGTGTTCGAGTTATGGATCTTTGAAATTTTGAAAATTTCATAATCTTTAAATGATTGTAACTTAAGAACTATTTGACCTAGAGAGGTGAAATGTCATTTTGTGTCATTTTTTTATGGTGTTTAATAAAATATTCAAAATGACGAAATTGTTTTTTAAAAATTTTATTTAAAAAATGTCAAAATTGGAAATTTTTTTTTGAAAAATATGTTATTTAACCTCATTTTAGCAAGATGTATGCCAAATTTCATGATGGTATACCTTTGGTAATATTATGAAAAAAAGTATTTTCATTTTCAAATTCGTATTATAGCCCAGTCAATGAAGGGTATGGGGGAAAAAAACACTGAATCATATGGTTTTGAAAATTGGTATACATGTTCGTAAGGGGCTCCTGATGAACATACTTCAAGTCCCGGTCCTTGGGGGGGGGGGGCAGCTAGCGCCGCCATCTTGGATTTCATTCCCCCTTTTTTAGTTTTTCTTGAATATCTCAAGTGTAATTTACCTTTCACATTACACTTGATACAACAAATTAAAGAACATAAAATTCCCTAAAAAGGCGTGCTTTTATTCTTGTTTCAGCTTTAATAACTTCCAACATAATGGATTTCAAAGTTTGCTCCCATTTTGGAATTCACCCCCTTCTTTAATTTTTCTTAAATATCTCCGAAACTATTAAAACTAGAAGAAAAATAAAAGCATGCATTTGTAGCAAATCGTAGCCTCTTTACTTTGTCAAATCACATGTAATTTGAAAATTGAATAGTTTTCCAGATATTCAAGAAAAACTATAAAAAGGGAATGAAATCCAAGATGGTGGCAAACTTTGAGACCCATTATCTCCGAAACTTTTAAAGCTAGAAGAACAATAAAAGCATGTATTTATGGGGAATTTCACACTCTTTAATTTGTTAAATCAATTGTAATTTGAAAACTGAATAGTCTTCGAAATATTCGAGAAAAACTAAAAAAGGGGGAATGAAATCCAAGATGGCGGTGCAAGCGCTCCTGTAGGACAGGGCACTTTTAGTATGTTGATCAGAACTCCTTACGAACACATACATTAATTGTCAAAATTACATGAATTAATGTTTTTTTCAAATATTTCATAGACTGGACTATAATATGAATATTGAAAATGATTTTTTTTTTTTTTTTTTTTTTTTTTTTTACATAATGATACCAAAGGAATAACATATTGAAATTTGACATAAATGTTGGCTAAAATGAGGTTAATAACATATTTTTTTCAAAAAAATTTAAATTTATTTTTTAAATAATATATTAAAAAATAATTTGGTCATGTTATATATTTTATGAAACAACAGAAAAAAAACTAAACAAAATGATACAAATTTCAGCTCTCTATGTCAAATGGTTCTTGAGTTTACAATCATTTAAAGATTATGAAATATTCACAGATTCATAACTCAGACACAAATGGTTGAAATAATCTAAAAATTTGTATATTTCATCTAGTGTACTAGTACTAATTCTGAGCCAAAAATCAACAAAATCCGAAGTCACGATGCTTTGGCCACTGGTTGAGTTGACATGGAATTAATTACCCTTTGGTATCTTCTCTTATAGAGAACTAATGCGTACAGGATAAAGACCAAAACGAAGCAGTTTATGAATTAACTTCAGAATGATGGAGATGGCTTTTTAAAAACATGAAAGCTTCACAAATTAAACAAGCTCCAACCTTAGTTTATATTAATTAGATGCAATAATCTTAAAGATTTCATTAGAATGAAATATTCACTTCGAAATTGATTTTCTTAATCTACAAATCAAAAAGAATATTATCTAAAAAAGATAAATTAAAAAAAATATTCTTAAAAAATTCTACTTAATTTTCAGTGGCACTGTAATTTTTAAATAAAGTTAAAAAACATTCAAATATTTATTAAACCAATTTCTGCAATAATAAACTATGAACAAGTTTTTTTAAAAAAAAATCTTAAAGAAGGGGTTAAACTATATGAATAATTAAATATATCAAATGTGCAAAATTCCTAATACATGCCATATGATATTTGTATGAATTTATTTTCTAATAAAATGCATAAAAAATAAAGTGCAATTGTAGTATAAGCATTATTATTCCAAAAAATGGAACATAGCCAGACAAATAAGAATATTTAAATTAACAAAAGCCTTTCTGTCAAGAGGTAACACTTTGAATGGTAATAGTTAGTTACAGCAGTATATTCAGATAAGAAAAAAAAACAATATTTTCACCTCTCTTAATAATCGATTTAATACAAATTCATTATTAAAATAAACTACTGTCATGTTTTGGCATCAATTTAAAGACGTAAGAGAACATAGAGAATGTGCACAAAGAATTACAGTTAAATAAATACACCAGAAGATAAACTGGTATTGAAAGAAACATACTCGATCCCTGAAGTTTCCTAAGCCAGAAAATTCTAACTGCAACGGCTCCCTGCACATTACTTCATTGCATTCATCATAAACATTATGGAGTGCCTTCAAGGCCCTGAAAGGTGGGGAAAAAACATTTAAAAAACTAAAGGAAAGTAGCATTAAATGAAACCACTCATGTATGTACTAATTTTGAATACTAACCTCTCGTGTGTATCCCTATCACTTACATTTATCACCATTAAAGTGATGTGCAAAGTTGGTGTCGCATTCATATATTCATGAAGACTCCTGGCTTGTCGTACGATGTGGCGTTGCACTCTCTTTACGTTTTCATGGATCTTTAAAAAATTTAAATACTCATTACCTATCAAGTATAAGGAAAGATAAAAGAACTTATAGATTGAAGAAAATAAGCAAAGGGGCTGTCCATAAATGATGTCACACTTTTTTTCAATATTTTTGACCCACTTCCCCCCCCCCTTTGTCACACTTCACCATACCCCCTCCCCTCTCTTGTCACACTATATTACATGAACATATACTTGCAGTTCAGAAACAAAGCACTACATTATAGATCATATTTCAAATTTTATTTTTAAACTTTAAACTATGTACGTGTTTTAATGACATTTATGAGCACGGTTAGATTTTCTCCTAATGCTGAAGGAATTTCTGCTGCTACCATATTTTCAGAACATACCCTGAATGCCTTTTTCAAAAAGAAAGGATTATAAGTGAAAAAAAATCACATGAAAGTTGTTTTAGCCCCGATTAAAAAAATACCCTCAAATTCTGGTAATTTCAAAATAACATCAAAATTTTATCTGCTGATTTTAAATGTTTTTATTTTAACCAAAATGTGTGATGCCACACTTCTTGTTACCCCCTCCTCCCCCTTGTCACAATTTCACGAACCCCCTCCAAGCATGACATCATTTGTGCACGGCCCCAAAATGCTTTAATTATTATTTACAGCACTTCTTAAACTTTTTCCACTTGTGGCCCTATCTTGGGTAAAAAAAATATAGAAAGTAGAAAATGAAAAATTAATAATAAACAAAAAAAGTTAATTAAATATATTATTTCTAAAATTTTAATGAAATATGTTTTGAAAGAGAAGTTAAAGTACAGTAAAATTAGGTCAAAACCCAAACACCCCCCCAAAATTTATCTCCTGCACCAAATTGTTCCATACCCTTAAATGTAGTAAGTAGTAAAAAGTTGCACGACCTCGAGCGTTGGGTTTTGGGGGGAGAGGTGAGAAGAGGGTGAAATGGTCATTTTTCACAGTTTTTTGCAAATACCTCGCAAAACATTCAGTTTTCAAATTAAAATTGATTTAATAAATAAAAGAGAGTAAAATTCCCTACAAATACATACTTTTATTTTTCTTCCAGCTTTAATAGTTTCCCAGATAATGGATCTCAAAGGTTGCAGCCATCTTTGATTTCATCCCCCCTTTTTGGATATCTCGAAAACTATTCAATATTCAAATTATATATGATTTAACAAATTAAAGAGCGTACCATTCCCTACAAATGGATGCTTTGATTTTTCTTCAAGCTTTAATAGTTTTTGAGATAATTGGTCTCAAAGTGGATAAATTTGTTAAAATCTTAGTTGACTGGCCAGTCAACGAAGGGTTTTAAAAAAAAAAAAAAAACATTAAATCACATAGTTTTGAAAATTGGTACACTTGTTCATGAGGGGGTTTTGATGAACATACTAAATGTCCCCGGTCCTGGGGGGGGGGCAGCTCGCGCCGCCATCTTGGATTTCATACCTTCTTTTTCAGTTTTTCCTGAATATCTCGAAAAGTATTCAATTTTCAAAGTACAATTGACAATAATGGGTCTCAAAGGATGTAGCCATCTTGGATTCCATGCCCCTTTTTTAGTTTCTCTTGGATATCTCGAAATCTATTCAGTTTTAAAATTACATGTAATCAGAATATAAGAGAACGTAAAATTCCCTACAAACGCATGCTTTTATTTTTATTTTAGCTTTAGTAGTTTCCGAGATAAATTTGCTATCATCTTGGAATTTATCTCCTTTTTTAGTTTCTTAAATATCTCTGAATCTATTAAAGCTAGAAAAAATAAAAGCATGCATTTGTTGGGAATTTTACTATCATCAATTTGTTGTATTACATGTAATTTGAAAATCAAATAGTTTTCGAGATATTCAAGAAAAATTGAAAAAAGGGGGATAAAATCCAAGATAACAACAAACTTTAAGACCCATTATCTGAAAAACTATTAAAGCTAGAAAAAAACTAAAACCATTTATTCGTAGGGAATTTTACGCTCTTTAATTTGCTGATTACACGTAATTAGAAAATTGAATAAATTTCGAGATATTCAAGAAAAACTAAAAAAGTGTGGAGGAAATCCAAAATAGCGGCGCGAGCTCACCCCCAGGACCGGGGACTTTTAATATGTTCATCAAAAGCCGCTCATGAACAAGTGTACCAATTTTCAAAACTATACGATTTAATGTTTGTTTTTTTTCAAACCCTTCGTTGACTGGACTGTCAACTAAGATTTTTACAAATTTATCCACTTTGAGACCAATTATCTCAAAAACTATTGCAGTTTGAAGAAAAATCAAAGCATCTATTTGTAGGGAATAAATAGTATGCTCGTTAATTTGTTAAATCATATGTAATTTGAATATTGAATAGTTTTCGAGATATCCAAGAAAAACTTTGAAAAAGGGGGATGAAATCCAAGATGGCGGCAACCTTTGAGACCCATTATCTGGGAAACTATTAAAGCTGGAAGAAAAATAAAAGTATGTATTTGTATGCGTATGCATTTTACGCTCTTTAATTTGTTAAATCAATTGTAATTTGAAAACTGAATTAACTTGAACTGTAAACTGAAAACTAAACTACAGGTTAACCTATACAGGATCTAGAATCTATCTACTATCAAACAAACATGCACACATAGTAAGAAAAATTTAGGGTAAAACTTAAGTTTACAGTAAGCAGCCGTTCCTCCCCATTTTGGATCACCAACTTTTTGTCGCCAATAGCAAGACAGTTTAGCCATGTGAGAATATTTGTTTTGGGTGAGCAATGAGCATTTTATTGGTGTCTTGTGGAAGCAATGCCTGCAGCATCCAAGAAGGGCAAATTCCGTATGCAATGCCTGCGGCATTTCAAGTGGGTTTCGGGCAAATTTTTTAATCTTCACCAATTTAATGATCACTGCGCACGCAAGACACGAAAAATCTAATATATCCATGTAGTTTACTCTAAAACTTCTTTATAAACACAATTGAATACAGTAGAAGTAGGAGATACCTATAACTTCTTAATATCACAGGTAAAACTTGTCGAAAATCTCCACAGAGTAAGACAACCTTTCCTCCAAATGGATTAGGGCATTTTGTAAAATCCTGAAGGAGACGGTCAACTGCTAAAAAAGCATGATAAACAAACGTCTGTCCTGTCCCTGCAGATCCATCAAGAAAGAAAAGCTTTGGACCACTGAATTGATTTCCATATATAAGCATTCAATACAGTTTCAAACACAATTCTTTGTTTAATATTAAATTTTTCCTTATTTTTGTTCGCTTTAGATTGCTCCAGTAATATGCCATAAGAAAACACCAGCAGAATGTCTGTACAGGTAAATTTATGTCTGGCGATTTGATTTTTCTGAGGCTCAAACCGTAAGCCTTGAGAAGTGCATTAATTTCAGTAAGTGCATATGAAGTGCAGTCTCGCACAATATTCCACGAACAGTTTTTAAATTATCAAAAACCACTGCACCAGATTTATGTAACAACATTCGAAGGTAGTACCTATCAGTATCCCATATACTAACAACTGGCACTCTTCCAATTACATTATGTCTTCCACGTTGTCTTTTTTTTTTCCTAGCTCAAAAACATAGTAGCATCATATCTGTGGATATCTAAATTTGGTTGTTCCATGAAGACCATTTTTACATTCACAGATGGGTTACATTGTATTAGTTGATGCATTTGTAAATAAGATTCTGTGAATGGATTTATTTTTCTAAGCACTGCATCTAATTTCTCCATTACATTTTGTAAACATTGTTCATTATTATCCATAAAATAACTATTAGCTTCAATGGAATCACATTTTTGATTGGAAAGTCATTGCAATTACTTATTCGTATTTGGCCAGATGTAAGCCTATTTTCGCCTATTTCTGTTATCTATATTTCTTCAAGATATTCTTTCCTCTGACTGAATGGAGGTTTCAGTGACACAGCGAGCCCTTTTCCGATCATTTCTAATTATATTTTGCAGCTCCATAAATTAGCTAAGCGAAGTTGAAAAAACGTTCAAAAGTTTTTACGGCGGTTTGTTTACATTTGACTGTTGCCATTCGAAAATAAGCACAATTTCTGTGCCATGTACGATAGCGTTTTTATTTTATTTAATAATTTAAATTTGACTTAAATTTTTTTTAAACTGCTCCGAGGTACACATCTTCAGCCAAAGTATATCTGTGCCAAATTTGGTAGCTCTATGTTCTACAGTCTGTTCTGCACACTGCCAACAGACATACGCACAGACATACATCTTTATTAGTATTAGAGATGAAAAATTGGTACTTTTCCATTAATCTGACAGTAACTAACACAAAGCATAAAAAAAGGTATAAAATGTCACTCTTGATCAGGGTCAGCTCATGATAACCACTGCAGCATCTCAACTTTTTTTCAGTGTATAAAAATCACTCATTTATTTGATTTTTGCATGTAATATTTATATCCATCAACAATACGATTCCTTTTAGAGCTTCAATATTCAGGACAGGTACAGTTAAGAACAGTATGCCTGCACTGCATGGCACAATACATATGCACCTATTATCTATACCCAACAAATTATTCTGTACGTAAATTGAGCACAAACATTTGAAAAAGAAAAATTTGCCATTGCACAGCTCTATTCTTTCATAATGGAAAAGAGAAGCAACAATCTAGTGAAGAATTTTTTAAAGTTTCCACTTAACAATCATGAGTTATTAAAAGCACAGACTGTTAAATTTTAAAGAGAAGTTTTGAAGTCTACATCGTACTGTATTTGTTCATGTCTAATATTTTTCCAAACACTGGTGCACATATTTATTAATTAAACCAGCTGATACACCCGGCGTTGCTCCGGATTAAAATACTTTCATGTCTAATATTTTTAATGTAAAAACTACTATTATATAAAATATTATAATACACAAAATCCTGTTATGATCTGAAACGTTTTTCAGATAAATCAATAAAATATCAATTGAACCAGAAGATTTTTAAACAGTGTCAATAGTTAATTTTCTTTATAAATTATTAATTATATATATATATTCAAATTTTCTTAACAAATACTGAAGTATAAAAAAGGTTTTAATGAATATTTTGAAACAATTAATTAACTAGCTAATTTTTCATTAATTGAAAGCATGAAAATAATCCAAATCAATAGTTGTTCCTAATAAATTCTTTATAGTCGTTGTGAATCGTCTACTTTTAAAATTTTCTTTTAGTGTTCTTCCAGAATTCTGCTAATGTATTATGGCAGCAGTTCTTTGTATTATTCTTGTTCTTAAACAATAAAAAATATTGGTGCAAATTGTGTATAAAATTAACTTTGAAAAATTTTTAAAAAGAGAGAAACAAATTGTACGGAAATGAAATTTGTGTCACTAATAAGTTAATTTTCTGAAATTCGATAAGGTGTAAAATTAGTTTTGCCGAATTCTTTAAAAACTGAAATTTTAACTAACTTTTGGGCTTTGAAAAGTTGTCAGTGATCTTTCTCTTGCCTTAAATAATAAGTGTGCAAAGTTTGGTTGGAATCAGTTCAGTGGTTTAAGAAGAGATGTGGAACATACACACACATGCATAGTCAAAATGACTTTTATTTATATAAAGATCTTGCCGTCATTTCTAAACCAAGTTTACAAATTCATAAAATTATATCAAAGTAACTCAAAATGCGAGGTACTTCCTTAAAAGTCTTGATAAAACAAAAATAAGTCTTGAAAGTTAAATATTTTTGAAATGTAAATTTATGATTTTTTTTTTAGTTTGAGGTATAATGTTTAAGCCAACTCCACACTTAGGCAGACTACTGGGTCTTTCAATAATGAATGGTAAAAATATACAGCATCAGCCATTGAATAATAAATCTTGAAAAAATTATTAAAATTAAAGAAAAAATTGCACAAAAATAATAATTAGATAAAGACATATTTACAAAATAAACAGAAATATCGGAAAAATAGAGGCAGAGTAGTTCAAAATCTCACCGTTGCCTAGCAATGGATAATCTATAAATTTCATTCAAAATCATTTAATTAATTAAATTTTGAAAAATTAATAAAAAATGAAGGAAAAATCGCACAAAATTGAAATTGGTATAATTGGAAATGTAAAAGTTTGTACTTTAAGGTGGTATAAAAATATTTTTTGTGAAACAATTTTCTCCAAAGTTACTGTGGAAAAACGGTTTCGGTTAATTTCTAATTACTTAACTGACTGTTTAATTAAATTTTAAACTTTGAAAAGTTCATAAATGTCTTCCCCTTGTCTCAAATAATAAGTGTGCAAAATTTGTTGAAAACAGTCCATTAGTTTAGGAGATGTGGAACACAGCCACATACCCACATACATAGATTAAGATTGCAAAACATAATCTATTAATTAATTAATAATTAAATGAATTAAAAAGCATCAATATAATTTGCTCAAATAAGGCTAAGGAACATAACTGATTCAAAAAAAAATAATAAAATGATATTGCATAATTTAACTACAAATTACAAACTAATATAAAAGTAAAGGAATTTAATGAAAGTTTTAATGCAAGAGTTAGAATCAAATTACCAAAGAAAATATAAACAAATGAACACATTTCAAATTAATTGTTCTTGATATTATAAGCAGTAAATCCCATGATTATGATGTGATTCCATTGTGTTGAACAAAGAATGTGCCTAAAAGTCATTGACTTCCTTTACCAAGTCTAACTCAAGAGAAATATTACATGCTCAGAAATTACTGTCATGATGACTGTCATGTTAGGGGGAAAAATTATTTGCTGTGTGCTCTATAATTTATGAAGAAAAAAAAATCTAAGCAATAAACAGAGAAAAAAAACATACAAAGAGAGTCACATCAAAATTACAATTTTATGATTAATTAAAATTTATATGATTTAGATCAAACTGTAAACACATCGTTTAAAAGAAAGTGGCATATATTTAAATGCCAATCAAATGCATATTTCCTTACTCTGGGATTTGATATTTGTACAGCAACAAAATAATTTGGGCTCTGTCTCCGGCTGTTACCAGGTAGGTTCTCTGTAAGAAAATAAATGTTTAACCCTCCGAGCAGCGCAAACATATTTTTCCATTTCTCATGTTCAGTTCAAAAGCAGATAGCTAGTATTTATATTTTCTTAAACAATCATGGATAAAGTATTCTTAAGATTTCAGAGATTTAATTAAATACAAAAAAGATCGGTTTATTCACTTAAAAATCCAAGTTTTCTAACCTAATAGCTAAAAGTTCAAAATAATTGGGCGCTCAGAGGGTTAAGAATGGAAATGTATAATTATGCTTAAAAACAAAGATATATTTGTTAGAATATACTAAATCACAAATC
This sequence comes from Araneus ventricosus, assembly GCA_013235015.1. Taxonomy (NCBI): domain Eukaryota; kingdom Metazoa; phylum Arthropoda; class Arachnida; order Araneae; family Araneidae; genus Araneus; species Araneus ventricosus. Next base: position 28,660 of record BGPR01016082.1, read on the forward strand.
ATTTGTTATAAAGGCTGAATATTATGAGAAAATTTTTATAAATCAGAAAAAAAAGAAGCTTTGTAAGTTAAGTGCAGAATTTATGAATAAAGAATTATGATCAATTCTGTGTTTCCTTATTATTAATTTGATAACTGTTTCTGAGCATTTTCCAGAAAATCATAATAGATGTTTGTTCTCAACAGTACATACCATTGTTATATCAAAATGTTGAATGTCAAACATTTTTTATTGTCGCAAAATGTTTATATAGATTAGTTATATTTGCTCTCAAGTTGTTGTGTCTAGTTGTACCTATGTTGTCATGAAATGCCATAGGTTGCTAGTGATTCCAACTGTTTCATCAAAATTGTTTAAGTTTTGCTGTGTGTGGCTTTTCACATTCAACATTTTGTTATTAACAGCAATGATATTATACAGTTAGTTGAGTTTATTTAATCAAGTATACATAGAAACAAAATCAAGTCAACACAATTTTCTTTTTTCTTCTTTACCTACAAATTTATAAGATCTGTACTATTTATGGAAGGAAATTGATTATTTTTTATTAGTTAAATATCCAAGTATATAAAAAAAACATCAAACATTATATAGAATTGTGCATAATTACATAAATCCCAGATTTATATAAAATGAGGTTTGTTTTTAAAATAAAAATCAACAGAAATGTAATCGAAGATTCTGCACAAACTAAACTTAACTATGATTTGGAAGGTTTTATGGTTGGAAAGATATTTATATTCAATTATGCACACATAAAATCTTGTAATTTACAATATAAAATACAACTTTAACACTAGTAAATATATGAGGTGTTGATTAAATATATCATAACAAGATTAGATTGACTACAAGTATGACCAGATAAGACTTGTGCAGATTGCCACTATTATTCACTAGTCGCCTTCGGCGACCAACTTGATCGCCAGAAATAAAATTTCAACTGAATGTCTTGTACATAATTTTATATTTATGGTTCCGTTAAAAAAAGTAGTTTTAAACTTCAAATTGCTATAGACATTTAGCCTGCGTTCTATTCGTAACCTTGCATTTGTTCTGCTCCTTGTCTATATTAACATAAAATACGCATTTGACTTCAACATTAAATTGGCGCAGCACATTTTACGTCCAGCAGCATGCAGATTGGCTTGAAACACGCTGATAAAAAGAATGAAAACATAGCAACGATATTCTTTCAGTTTACTGGATTATTTCACTTCACTTGATTCTTACAATCTTGAGGACTTCCTTTACAGATTTCACAGAAAAAATGGTCAAATAAAAGAAGAAAGTAAAATCTAGTTATTTTTTTAGTTTTTAACAATGGAAGAGAAACACGCAACTAAATTTGTTTAAACAATGAAAATGGTTTGAAATGCATTGCAACAATGAAAAGTATTTTTGTAAATTATGCCAAAAAATATTTTTTTAAATTTATTAAAAGTAGAGAAAACTTTGTACGGCAACTTAATTGATATCATTGGAAAAGTAATTTTTTGCACTTTCAGATGGTGTAAAAATGATTTTTGTGTTGTAGTATTTCTGAAGTTAAGGTAAAATGACAAAATTTTGCTTAATTTTTACCTAACTAAAATTTCAAAAAAGGGTTGCGAGGTGCAAATTCCCACCCTTCAAAGTACAGTGGTACCTCCCTTAACGGACACTCCCGAATAGTGGACACCTCTAATTAACGGACATTTTTACGAGTCCCAGTCCTTCTATATAGGACAATCCATGTTATTCCCTCTGGATAGCGGACAGGTATTTTTGAAAAACTTTCAATTATTTTGGCAAACATTTCAAAATTATTCTAACAAGCAAGATAAAAATATGTTTCATATATCAAAGAGAAGTGAAAAACTTTTTTTATAAAAAGTTTGTCCTCCCCAATAGCGGACACCTCCTAAAAACGGACAAAACTTTTGGTCCCGTGACTGTCCGCTTTTCGGAGGTACCACTGTATGTTTGTGCCAAATTTGGTAGCTTTAGTTCCAGCGGTCTGATCTGTAGAGTGCCAACACACACACATTCTCCTTTATTATTAGTAGAGATTATACACAATCAATGATATATATGATAATAAAGGATTTACACATATCAGTTCTACATTAATTTTACTTATAACATATACCTAAACTAAAAACTTTTCCAATGAACTAATGATAAAATTTTATATTCATTCTAAAAAATTTCTCGATTCCTTGTTTAAGACTACAGAATTACAGTCATAAGCCTGAACTCCAGTTTTATAACATTTTCAATTGGGGATACTTTAATTCACTATTTTTCCAAGGATTAAAGATTTTTAAAGTTAAAATAAAGAATATAAAAGAATTACTCCTTACTATTTCTTGTAGAGAATACTGCAAACAACAAGCATGTAAAATCTTGTTTGGAAGACTTAGAATGTAGATTGCACACAGAGTGAAACAGGAAAGATTGTCACAACCTACGAAAGTCATGAATTTTAAAATTTGAAGAAAGAGAAAAAGAATGATAAAGGATTAGAAAATGAAAAATAGTGAATTTTTCAAAAAAAAAAAAGATATTATAGCTATAAAAATATATATACTATATACTAGGGATGCAACGATAGTGATTTGGCCGAACAGCTGAATACAGAATATTCCGCCAAATTTCAGGTTGAATATTGATTTTTAAAAACATCTCCCTTTAGATTCTAAATAAAATAGTTCTCAAATCTTAAATGAAAAAATTAAAAAATAATAAAATTGATTTTTTAATTATTTGCAAATAAAAAAATTAATTGGCCGAATATTCTTTACATCCCCAATAGTTATATTAATCTTCTAATTGTGATTTAAAAAAGAAATGTTTAGAAATCTAGGATTTTCCTTAATGCAGAAATTGAAAAACTAATTCCCAGTACAAATTAATATTTGATTATATTATTAAGCATGATTTCCCTGAAAAAAAGAATACAAAATAGTATAACTAACAAAAAAGTAATTTAAAATAGCTATGAGTAATCACAATGACCAGATATTGTATGCTCCACTTTTGACCACTGCATCAGTTTTGACCACATTCGATCTGTTTTTCCAATAATTAACCAGTAACTTCAAATTAACTAATGAGAAGCATTCCAATACTTTAAACAATCCTTATTTTACTATTTTCAATCTGATTGGTTCACTTTTCTCAAACATGTGACTTGTAAAAAAATTAAATGCATGATCATGTATTGTATACTCACAACTGTTGTTAAGGGACAAGTATTTGCAGTTTTTCATCAAGCTCTCAGAATTAAATTATTAATCTAAAACTGATTACCCTTAGGGTTTATGAGGTAAGCCTTTTTTTAATTCTGATTTCATCATATCAAAATTAATTATTTTTAAGATTAAATGGGTGGTAGCCAAAACTGGTACTTTGAATTTACTATATGTGCCAGTTTGGGCCACATAACTTCATTTTGTGTTTTTAGTCATTACATAAATTTAAGAATATCTGGATGAAATAATATCAACTAATTTAGTTGTTTTTCTAAAATACAAGCACTAACTTAATTTTATTTCTAAAATAAAAGCAACTGATTTAGTTTTGTTTCTAAAATAAAAAAGTAGCTGATATAGCTTTGTTTCTAAAATAAAAGTAACCGATTTAGTTTTGTTTTCATTTTACATTGTGTAATGGCTCTAATTAAAAATAAGAAGGCAGGTAGCATTTCCAAAAAAAGATTTTGCTACTCACCATCTAAAGTTGGTAATGCAGTTAAGGCCATTCAAAATGGAATGCCAGTAACATCTCCATGTTGGATGTTTACCTCACATTTATGTTAAAAAATTTATATGCATGGATTGCTCCAATTTAAAAAAAAAAAAATTATTACGATGAATTTGATTAATGCTGCAATTAAAAATTATAAAAATATATATTTGTGGATATTGTTAGTGAGTAAATAATGCAAATTCTTGATTTGTAAGATTTTTTTAAAAAATCTATGCTTTTGCAATGTAAGTTTATTCCTCTCCCCATTTTTTGTTTCATATTTTATTAAAAAAAAAAGTTATGCGAGTATATACAGTTTGTATTTTATCAACCAAATTAAATTATTGTTTTCTGCATTCCTGTTTCTTTTTTTTTTTTAACTGAAATCTTCAGCTAAAATCATCTTTGGTAAATTTTATTACATATCTTTACAAATTCATTAAAAAAAATCATATTTAAAATAACAGAAAATAATGTACTGAAATACATATTGCATAAAAATGATTTATTTTTGCTTAAAATTCATTAAAATGTCTGTTAAAAATATAATATTAGTGTGGCCAAAACCGGTACATATAGGTGGCCAAAACTGGTGCAAATTGGTTTATTTAAAAATTCATAACTCAAAATCTAAAATATTCTTCAGAAAAATTTTATAACTAGCAGAAAGCCAATAAAATTTGCTAAAGAATAGTATAAGTATGATTTAATATGCTTTAAACAGTCATCAACAGTGAAAATTCCATTTCAAATTTTCTCTTTTTATACCCGAAATTATAAACACTAACCGTCATAGCAAGAAACACACATTTCTAAAATTAGACCAAATATGTACATACCTTCACATAAATTCGAAAACCTGCAGTGTTCAGATCTGCTATTAGAATTTTGACCATTAAAATATGAACCTCTCTCACACTTATTCATTTTTTTAAAGTTTAATCAATCAAATAAAATCACATTAATTTTATGTTTAATCAATCAAATAAAATCACTTTAAAATTGGCCAGAACTTTTACAGTTAAGATATCTTAAGCATAACCTACAATCCACGAACTTGAATGATAGGAGATATGGGATTTGAAGTAGGCTTGGGTCGATACGCGGTTTTCCCGTATCAGATACATGTTGATACAGATAATCGTTTGTACCCGATAAATTTACTCGTTACTTTTGTATCTGATACAGCCGGTAACCGATCTATTCCCCTTTGGAACTTGGAACGGAACTCGCGTAGTCGGCAATCGGGTACTGATACACGAGTCCGTTTCCAAGATGCGACGCCTTCGCGTCTTCGGGGGAGGAATAAATGATGCTATCCAGATGGCTTCTGTTTTGGCAGCTATAGACGCGTGGGGGTGAAAGGGAGAGGAAAGGATTTGTTGATATAGTTAGTAAATAGAAAGGTGATGATTCCTGATCTAGGATTGGTATGTATACCGTTACATGTGGTAATGGTTAGGAATGAAAGTAGGTCATTTACTGGGGAGGGAGTTCCAGTTTAGCTCCAAAACTCACACCGAACTGTGTTCTTTTATTTTATTCAGAACCCGACCAATCTATTTTGTTCGTTTTATATGCTAGAGACAATTTCGTTTGTTTTAGTTTATTTCTTTCTTTATTTATTTATAGTTATCGTATAAGACTGTCGGAACATCTCGATCGAGAGCGATTGCCGAAGTAGGCAGGTACTTGGAAGAACCTCTGTTAGATCGCAATAAAAATTCATTAAAATGGTGGCGAGAACACGGATAAAATTTTCCATACTTAAAAAAACTTGTCAGAAAACATTTTTGCCCGATTGTGACATCCGTTCCATGTGAACGTATTTTTTCGAGAGCGGGACTTATCTTAAATGAGAGAAGAACACGATTATCTTCTGACAGAGTAAAAAAATTAGTTTTTTAAACTATAATTATTAATTTTTTTTTCTTTTTCTCTCTCTCTCTCTTTAGTTTTTTGTAGTTGCACCTATATGTTCTCAATACTTTTGTTAATATACCTACTTACCTACTCTCTTAAGAAAAGAGAAATCTTATATATATTTTTTAGATATTAGCTTTAAATACTATTATCTCTATATCTACCCAAATTGTTTTCTATAACTTTGGTTGTTAATTTTGTACTTTATTTTTAAACGTTATTAAAAACAAAAAAAGATTTTCATAAAACTTAAAAATATGATATCAAGAGTTTAACTTTCCCTTTGCTTTTAAGTACTTCATCGCATATTTATAATTAAATTGAAAAAATGTAAATATTTTCTCTTTAAGCATATTTTTTAAATCGTTATATTTAGAATATATTGTTTATGTTCAAAGTTTAATTTTTGTGTTCAATTTATTTTACTAATAATAATTCTTTTGTTTGAGTTCCGTAGAAAGTTTTTTGAAAAGAAAACTTTTTTATCTTTGATATCTACTCGTCTGCCAATTATTTGTTTCGAATGAAAAAAAGGTTTAAAGCAAAATGCAATTATTTATTCATAAAAAAATCCCATCAATATTATTCCATCATCTTCGTATATTTATATTTAAAATATATAAATATTTTCTCTTTAAGCATATTATTAAATCGTTAAATTTTGAAAATATTATTTATGTTCAAAGCTTAATTTTTGTGTTCAGCTTATTTTACTTATAATAATTCTGTTTGAGTTACTTATTTGTTTCAAATAAAAAAAAAATGTTTAAAGCAAAATACATTTATTTATTCATATAAAATCCCATCGATATGGTATACTTAATAAACATTGCAAGGAACGGAGAAAAAAAAATGCGTTAGAAATAATTTTATTTCATGTAAGAAGTACTCTAGATAGATTGTTTAAAAGAAACATAAAGCATCCTAATAGCGTCGTCAAGGCAGAAATAATAAGAGGAACCCTTGCCTTCCAAAAACAAATCTTTTCCTCTCCTCTTCCCCCCACCCGTTTAGCACTTCAAAACCAAGGACATCATATCATCATTAGCTCTACCGAAAACGCGAAGCATTC
>BGPR01016083.1:0-21281 GCA_013235015.1 Araneus ventricosus
GTTTTGTGATAAACATTCTTTGCATCATGAAGTGATGGCTTTGGAACCGTGAAAAAAAAATTGTCGTAAAATATTTAATATCCAAGTGCCCAATTATTTTTATCTAATAGTTTTAAGATCTGAATACTGAGTTTTTAAATTAAATACGCTGGAGTTATTTTCTTCATTGAATGAAATCTTAAGAATATTTTATTTGTAGGATTTTGAAAAAATATACATACAAATAAATTGTCTGCTTTTGAACTGAAAAAGCGAATTAGGGCATGTATAGAGTTTAAACTGGCAATGTAAATAAGATTTGAAATTTTAAATGGGTTTAAAATACTAAAGTGAATTTTACTAGCCAGTCTTGACTTCTATATTTTAATTCTCAGTTATTTTGTAATACTCATAACTGAATAATCTTCAATGTAAATCGAATAGAGAGAACATGTAGAGAATACTTTTGTAATAATTCTCTATATTATGTCGCAGGGACTATAAAAACTTGCTAATAAAACTTTTGGAACAGCTGTGGCATTTAAATTGTTGATGAAATAATTCTAATATTATAAGCAGCAGAACTACTTTTTTTTATTTTCCATCTGTTTTTAAAAAATAAAATCCAGGAATATCACATTGTATTTGAACGCTTGATTGTTTTAGCTGCTGGTTCTGCTAGAACATGTAATATTTCATTAAAGAAAAATAATTAAATAACAATTGTTGATATTAAATTAATTCATGAGTCTATGAAAAGAAAATAATCAGAAACAAGTTCATAAAGCGTTTATCTTCTCCGTGATTTTTTTAGTATCATAAAAACATGCTTCTAATCTTTTTCTCTTAGAATATTAGTTTAAGTTACCATAGTGTGGAATTTTTACTTTGTTCTTAACACTATTATTCTAAAAATAATTTCTTTCTACATGCTTGTAACATATACAATTTAATTTAACCCAACAGATAATTGCATTGATTGTGGAAGGACGTCATGAAAGAAATCGGAGATCTCATAGAATTGGATACAAGAAGCTTGAAACTAAATAATACTCCATTAAATAAATTTTCATTTGTAAATAAAACAGTTTCTTCTTGTATTTCAATACTCTGCTATATTTGTTAGGGAAAAGATAATACTGTTAGTGATGTAATCTAGTTACTATTTATTACTTTGTTGATAAACAATAAAATGAACTGTCCACTAAATGTTTCTCTATTAATTGTGTATGTTATTTTTTAATTGCCATTAATTAATTTTTCATGATTATGATATCGCTCTTTATGAAAAGACATTGTTGTCAGTTCATTTTTGTATTGCTCATTTTTTTAAATATATTGATTATATTAGATAATATTGAGATTTTTATTTAATTTCAAACAAAAAATCATATTTATCTGTCAAAACAGAGTAACACTTCCACAAAATATAAACATACTGTCTTTCACATATTTTTCTTAAAATTTTCTATAAGAATGTCTATAAATTCAAAATAATTTACCTTCATTGTAATGTGATTTTTTTAAATCTTTTCTATTAAATTATAGTAGGTACTTTTACTTAAATTGTAGTAAATAATTTCCTTTATTTTCAAAGTCTTTTAAGAATATCTTTTATTTCAATATTTTTCTATTTACCCGAACGCAATTCTAAAAATTTTTACATGGACATATGAGAATTGTCTTGCAGAGGCATTCTAGAATGAAACATCTACTAATATATGTATAATAATTTCAATCATATTTTTAATTAGTTTCTAATAATGATAGCATTATTTCTGGTTATGGCACTTAGTGATAAAATGCTATTTGAAGGTACAGTATGTATAGATGTAACATTATTTATAAGCATCGTAAATTCTATTCAGTTTTACTGTTCTCCTGTAGGAGTAACTGAAAGGTTCTTGAAAAGAATATTTGAACTTTTAATTTAAAACTCTGGCAAGTATGATATGAAAGAAAAGGAGTAATTTTAAATATATTTTAATAATAAACTAGATTTAGAAAAAGGATCAAAATCAATTAAAATACTGAATTTTTACTGACATGTCCATTAAAATTGATTGGTTCAAATTCTCAAACAAATTAATCATACAGTTGTGAAGAGGAAAATGGCATCATCCGTTGGCCTAGATAAGAACTTGTGTCATGCTGTCAGTAAGCTGCTAACTTTTATCAAAGAAAAAACTGCAACTGTATCAACTAAATCACTTAGGATTAGTTCTCAGATGAAATACAGGGTTCGTATGCGTCCTTAAAAGTCCTTACTTTTACATTTAGTCCTTACAAATCCTTATTTTTATGCCCCATTTTTAAAAAGTCCTTACTTTTTGCCACCTCAGCTAGAGCAAAATACATGCAGTATTTAGAAAGTGAAAGATCCGAAGAAAAGACAAACAAAACAACTGAAATGAAAAGCTCTAGGAGGAAATAGATTTTTTTAAAACAAAAGAAAATGTTCCAAACCAAATACACCAAACAAATGGGGAAGCAAATGATTTAGATAATGAGGCTGAAAAGTCAAAGGACATAAATTTATTTATTCAATCGCATGAACTAAGAAAAACAATTGTTGAAAAGAAATTAAAATAAATACCTTGGATGTAAAATTGAATGAAAAAAGTTTGGAATTAATAGATATTTAATTTGATTACCAGTTTCACGGTTTTTTTCATCGATTTATTAACTCATATTTTTAAAATTTTTTGTTGTGTTAAATTTGTAATGTATCTTCTATCTATGTTTTATATTATACTTTATCATCTAATAGGTTGAATTTGCAAAAATGAGACATTTTATTTAAAGATGCGTGCGACAATTCATTAAGTTTATTCAATTTAGAGGTACTTATTTTTTGGTTTTGTAAGTCCGTGATAGTCCTTGATTTTCTTTTAAGGAAATGTGTATGAACCCTGAAATGGAATAATTATTAAAGTTCTGTAGTTAGATTAAATTTTAATGGCATGATTTTAAAAAAAATTTAACGAAAATTTGCATTTTATTAACGTGATAATTTGCAGGTTCAAGCCTTTGAAATATTATTTATTGATCTCTGATAGCTGTAAAGATTTTTTTTTAATTTCTGGATGGCGAATAAGATTTATTTTAGACTAAGGAGTTTGTTAGCACTGGAAATATATTTTTACGGATAACTTGGCAAGAGATGCAATTCCGTCACTGAAGGCTTCAGTAAACAACATTATGTCTAGCAATGAAATCAAATTAATGGAAACCAAAACCTTTGCATATATCTGATGAAATAAAGAAAAAATTAAAGTATTGTTATATTTCATAATCTCAACATAAATTTTGAAACTCTTGCATAAAGAATATTGAATTTGACACTACCCGCAAAAACATTTTAATTCAAAAATACAGTACCTGCAAATAACATTTTCTTCATAGATATAATATCTACGTATGATCACTTTCATAAAATGGAGTAGAACGGGAATGAAGCAACTATTCTGAATCAACCTTTCCGGCAATTGATGTTGAAATTTCAAATTTCATCAATGACAAAATTAATATTATTTGAATGTCTACCCTCCTCCATCCTTTCTTCATGGAATAAAGTGGCATTTCGTCATGTGATCGAGGAAAAAACAAGAAAAAATATTTTTAATTGTGGGAGATATTAAGAAAATAATGTTACCCTTATATTCTTTTCTAATCCCCATGTGATTTTTATTATTATTCTATTAAAAGAAGAGTGAATATAAACTTAATAATAAAAGGATTGGCCTTTCATTAAATTTTATTTCCTTATAACATTTATTTGGTACAAAAATACACTTCCTTTTTTAATTGATCATAAATATGTAAATTCAATTTCCCTAACCGGTTTTGAATGTTTGGAAACAATGTTTATTTACCAACTTTTAATTAATAAAATATAACAAAACTTTACAAAAACTGAAGAATCGACTTAGTTTTACAGTGCACTCCCAATTATCCGGGTTAATCACTGGGAGGGATCGCACAGACAATCCGAAAACTCCTTTTTATTAAAGAAAAAATCAACATCAGTACAAAAATATAAAAATTACTTACATTTGCATGCTGTATAACATCAATCTAGGAATTTTCCTTTTAACATTTACTGCTTTAAAAAATCTCTTATGCGTCTTTGCTTCTGCTGTTTGTTCATTTCTTGTCATATATTGACACATATTTTACGAACTGCAGTAAAGTCACCGTACTCAAATCCTCTTGGTCCCATATAATCTAACAAAGTTTCCACAGATTGTAGAGCAGCAGAATAAGAAATTGTATTTCCCTCATTTAGTACATCTTCTGCATCAGTGCTAGCTGATTCTCCATTATCAAGTTTTTGAAGAATTTCTAATTTTTGTTTAACATTTAAAATGTTTCGTTTTCGTTTCACACCACTCATTTTTACCAGTAAAAAATTTTACGCTACTGACGATAAACAAGACGCAAAGACAAAGAAGTTGCATATTATTTACACTTCTCTGCTTGTCAAATGTTGCCAAAAAATATCAAATATCATCACGATTGCAATAAATAATCGGATGCATTGTGGTGTCCAAACTATATCACGCGCATGATATACCACTGACGTGATTTACTACTTTCTATTAAAAAACGGAAATTAATTTGAAATATATGATTAATATAATTTAAATTTCTCGGGAACTATTGATCACAGCGAGATTTTATATCAGTGGGTAGCAAATCTTATTTCACTATTTTAGAACTATTAAATTTGAAATTAGAATGACAATTACTTTTATCAATTTAAAATTACTGAAATTTAGGTGCTCAAACAATGAAATAATGCTGTTTAACGTCTTGCAGTGCTAAGTCGCGAATTTTATTGTTGGTAATGTTGGGGCGTTACCGGATCACTGAGAGACAGATCTGAGTTAATATACAGGGTGTTCATTAATTATTGTCGGGGTTTCCGTACCTCGTAACTTCCGAATAAAAAATATTACGTATTCGTAAATTACAACTCTAAGAATTTTATTAATGATATTAAAAAGATTAATGAATTTGCACATGGCTGCCCTTCGTGGCTCGTAACACATCGAGACAAAATTCGATTTCCCTCCAAGTGTTCTCCAGCATTTTAGGGGTAACATTTTGGATCGCAGTAACAAGTCTGCGCTTCAGTTCATCAAGGGAGGGCACAGGGATCTTGTACACAATGTTCTTGACAAACCCCCATAGAAAGAAGTCCAGCGGTGTTATATCTGGTGGTCTCGGCGGCCATGGGATTGGTCCACCTCTTCCACACCATCTGTCGGGAAAGTTCTCGTCTAAAAAGTCACGTACAATCATGCCCCAATGTGGGGGTGCACCATCCTGTTGAAATATCACATCTGGCTGATGTTGCTGCATCTGAGGAACCGCATACATCTCCAGCATGTCAAGGTATGACACGGAGTTTATTGTTTCAGCAAAGAAGAAACGTCCAATAACTTCAGTATGTGATAAAGCGCACCAAACATTCACCTTTGGGCTATCTCTTTCCAATTCTCGATAATCGTGCGGGTTCTCCGAGCCCCATATTCTACAGTTATGTTTATTCACTTTTCCTGATACATGAAAAGTGGATTTGTCACTGAAGAACCATTTCCGAAGGTAATTTTCATCATCCTCAATTCGAGTCAAAATTTGTTCAGCGAACTCAAAACGACGCGGTTTATCATTCGGGTGTAAAGCTTGCACAATTTGCACTTTGTAGGCATTCAGATGAAGGCGGTTATGGAGAACGTTCCATATCGTCATATGCAGCATATGTAACTGCACAGCTGCTTGTCTCGTTGATTTTCGTGGATTGCGAGTAAACGTTTCTTGGATACGATCAACATTTTCCTGCGAAGTGCTTGGTCTTCCCGCTCCCTTTCAGTGTAGAACGCTACCAGTTTCCTGAAATTGTGTTAACCAGCGTCTGATAGAATTATCCGAAGGAGGATCTTTCTTTGTACATGGTCCTGAAGCGACGTTGAGTAGTTACGACTGATTTAGTTTCGAAAAACCACAAAACACACATTGCTTTTTCTTGCTCGGTCGCCATTTTTATTTATGACGTCATAATTACCCAGACTGCAAATGCGCTAAGATCGCATTGTTGCCACGTAAAATTCTTTGAGTTGTAATTTACGAATACGTAATCGGTTTTTGCGTAATATTTTTTATTCGAAAGTTATGAGGTACGGAAACCCCGACAATAATTAATGGACACCCTATATTGGTAATTTCTCCTGTAAAATTAGTATACAAAGCTTTGTCACCAGATTTTAATTTAAAATTAAAATGTGTCATAGTCAATTAAGAATAACAAAACATGAATGTTATTAAATTATTTAAACAATTATGAATCATTAAATGTGACAAAAGAATATCCTAACCTGAAGCTAAATGAGTTTCAAGTCCAATACAGAAGTTGGGGGCTGTCCACAAATGATGTCACACTTGGAGGGGGGGGAGGGGGCTCGTGAAATTGTAACAAGAGGGAGGGAGGGGGTAACAAGAAGTGTGACATCACACATTTTGGTTTAAATAAAAACATTTAAAATCAGCACATTAAATTTCGAAATTACCAGAATTTGAGGGTATTTTTTAATCGGGGCTAAAACAACTTTCATGTGATTTTTTTTTTCCCACTTATATTCCTTTCTTTTCGAAAAAGGCATTCAGGGTATATTCTGAGAATATGGTAACAGCAGAAATTCTTCACAAAAATAAAATTTGAAATATGATCTATAATGTAGTGCTTTGTTTCTGAACTGCAAGTACATGTTTATATAATATAGCATGACATGTGACAGGGGGGGGGGGTATGGTGAAGTGTGGCAAATGGGGGGAGGGGAGTCAAAAATATTGAAAAAAAAGTGTGACATCATTTATGGACAGCCCCTTGGGCCTCTTTTCCCATTAGTATAGATGTTTAGCCAACGCGTTAATTTATAATGTTCTATACAACAAATCATTTAAAACTTAATAATTAAATATATATAACTTGAAGTACTGTTAAAAGTTCAAACATGCCTGCCTAGACTTAAGTAGAAATGCTTTTATTTCTTTGCCTAGATGCAATAATTTTGTTTTATGTAATAGGTAGCCTGGAATTACTCAGGATGAAAATATTTTTACGAATTTAATTAGAAAAAATACAATTTTTAATTATCATGAAGCATTCAACAAAACATCCCTCATTTTTAAATAATTTGAAGTTTTTATAACATAGCAAATATTTATATGCAAAGGTAACACATATCAAATCAGCTGTTGATGACTATGTCGTTTAAATCTCATATGCAAGAGAAGAAAAATATATTTAAAATTAGCACTCAACAGAATGCAAATACCCACTTAAATGCATTAAAAAAAATATGTGTATAATATTGCATAAAAAATCCTCTAATGTAAAATATTACAATATACAAAATCTTATCATCTGCAACTTTATTTTTAATTGGAACATTAATTGCTACAAACAATTTTTAGAACCTGCTGAAAGCTAATTTTGTTCTACAAGATATTAGTAATTTTGGTTAATGTGGAGTCTACGGTGCCCACCTACTTCGTTCCTCTTAGAATTGCCAACTCTTTGCTGCCAAGAACGGAGATGAGAGAACATTTGTTTTGGTTGCGTAATAATATTTTTAATGAGTATACTCTTTGACAAAAGAACCTCAATAACGTTCAAACTTAAAAATTTAATGAGTTTCGACCGCTGGACGACCTCTAGTTTTAATAAATGGACAATGTTGCAGATGATTTTATTAAATTTTTTAATATTCGTTTCTAAATTTCAAAAATAATTTGCAGTGGAATCGTGAAGTTTCTTCGACTTTAATAAAAGTGCATCACATCAAAAATAATTTTGACTCTAATCAATATAACTGAACATTTTAAATTACAACAAAAAATTAATTTTTTGTGAAGTTACTCACAAAACTGTTTTAATAGATAAAAAAAGTGTGAAATATTTTCCGTAAATATTTAAGATTGCAAATTTTTCATGTGTTTAAGGATACAGTGTTGCAAGTGTCCAATAAGAATTTCATGAAAAGTATAGCTCTAAAAAGTAAAGATTTTAATTCAATCTTTTAAAATTTTTTAGGATATTTTTTAGATTTTTAATGTAGGGTAAGAATTTTAACATTTTTATATGCAATTTTAAAAATAAATAAATAACGGGTTTTTTTTTCGTTTTGTGGAATACTATTGTAACGTGAAAACAATTTTCAAATTTTTATGCCGAAGGTGCGTGCCGAAGAATTTATTGTAATTTTTTTTGGATGCAAAAAATAAAAGAAAACACATAGTATAATTTTGCAATAAATTTGAAAACCAACGTACGCCTTTATGATTACAGCTCGTAAGATCATTGTTTAAAATTAATTTTCAAAAATTTAAAAAAAAAAGTCTCATGACAATAAAATTCGTATTACCGAAAAGCGTATTTTGAATTTTAAAGGGTGTGAAAATGTTTTTTGTGCGATATTATGATCCGAGGTTATTGAGGGAAAAATTATTATTTCTTTTAATTTTATTTAATTAAAAATTTGATTAAAGTGTTGAAAAGCCCTCGCTCAGTGAGCACCTAATGAGTAACGCCCTCAGAATTTGGTAGCTCTAGCCCAACGGTCTTACATTTCGCAGTTTATAGAAAGAATGCCAGCCGAACTAATATATAGAATTTTTTTTAAATTGGTAGAACATAAAAGAAATAAAATTGGAATCATTAAGAAGACATAATTCAGATCTAAATATGAAAAATCTAAAAAAATTGAGGATAATTTACTACGTTTTTATTAACTCGCTTTCTTGTCTGTCTGTCTGTCTGTTCGGTACAAATTTTGCAATGAATTTTAAACTAACTTCCCGATGAGCTGGAGACTTGAAACTTTAAACATAGCTCAGAACTAGATGACAATGCAATATTAATTCGCTTTCTTGTCTGTCTGTCATTTCATATTTTGCATGACGCATGCGCAGTACGTTTTTCATTATATCTCGAAAACTATTAACATTACAGACTTGGTTCTTGGGTATATGGATGGCCCATGGGATCATCGAAGCACCCCCATATTTCAGTCATATCTTTTCGCATGCGCAGTACGTTTTTCATTATATCTCGAAGGTCTCTGCGTCACGTGACTTAATTTTTCAGGAAAATAACAATTTTCTATTTATGATCAGGTGAAGAGAAACTGAAATAAACCTGAAATTTGCCACATGTCTCCGTCATAATCTCATCAAGATGTTTAAAATCGATTGCAAAATTTCACACACACAAGACTAAAAAGCAGAAAATAATTATTTAAATAAAAAAAAAATTAATATACCACGTTTTTAAAACGGACTAAAAAGTATAAAATAATTTCTTCTAGCCCCATACAGATTTATAACCCCATACAGATTTAAAACGAAAAACGTGGGGCGCATGCAATATTTAATAGTAAGGAATGTAGGGAGTAGCTGTCGTTGAGAAAACTCACACAACAGTTCATATCATTTCCATTGCAATAAAATTGTTAGTGACTGAAATAAACTATTTATGCATCAATTATCTATTGCATGCGCCCCACGTTTTTCGTTTTAAATCTGTATGGGGTTTTAAATCTGTATGGGGCTAGAAGAAATTATTTTATACTTTTTAGTCCGTTTTAAAAACGTGGTATATTAAAATTTTTATTTTATTTAAATAATTATTTTACATTGTATTTTTAAGAAAGGAAAAGAATGCGACTTTTAATTAAACAATGAAATTGGTATGATTTTCATTATATTTATTTGAAAATATTGTTGGAAAATAATATTTAAAAATATTTTTAAAAGTTTGTTGAAGTAAAAAATTGCACAATCAAAATAAACATTCAACAGATGAACAAATTGTAAAAAAAGCAGTGGAAAAAAAAATGCCGAGAGTTCTAATAGGGCGAATATATATATAAACAAAGGTGAGGTGATGAATAAATAATATAAAACACAAACGCAACGACTGCGCAATTAATGCTGTAATTCTAGGAGTGTTGTGGAAAAATATCAATGGCAAATTTAAATGGAGAGTATATTTGCTAGTGGATGGTGGTTATATATAATTTTAAAATGATGTAAAAATCATAATTGTACGATAACATTTTCCGAAGTTATCGCAGAAAAACGCCAACATTTCGTTTCATTTATAACTAATTGAAGTTTTTTTTTTATTATTATTTCCTTAAATATCGCTTTTAGGCACACCCTACAAAGTATGTTAATGCAGCGCTGTAGAGCGCCTACAAGCACACAACACACATATTCGTATTTGTAAATAGTAGAGTTATATAGAGCCAAAATAAGCATTTGATCGAGTTATTCCACAGCATCAACAAACTATGCACGTATTTTCTTTCATTAAACTCGTCAGTCAGAAGCAAACTATCATTTTTGCGACAAACTGTTTCTTAAACCAGAAATACGATTTAAAAAATATTTATTTAAATCTTACACCAAAAATATTTTTATTGCTTTTAACTGCTGAAAACTTTTTCATTTAAATAAAAAAATTATTAATGAAATAAATCAGATTAATTTCTGAAAGAGTATAAAAATTGAATTCGCAGAGGAAAGAAGGCTTCACTGAAATTCCTGGCTCTATATGCTAGGATTTTTTAAAAACTTGGAATGGAAAGGGAGAGAATTTCACCAAGAAAGCGCGTACTTGCCAAATCTAGTAAAACCTACATTGGCCGAATAGATGAACAAGCATAGTTCCTATTAGCTTCTCTAGACGGCGATACCTTCTGTCGCCATCTACAGGCACTAACAGGAACCATACTTGTTCCGGAACAGGTTAGAGGGGGTAGGAAATGTGTCCTCCGGTTAACGCTACCCGATAGTAGTATCATATCAACACGTGCAAAAGTAAACTTTTAGGACGCAATATTTAATTAAAATATGCTTATTATGGATGGTGAGTATTAACATATTATTTTTCATCTAGATAGATGTTATTTGCTTTCTTTTGTATAACAACTTGTTTTAAAACGAATTTTTAGACTTGATTGAAAGTTCTCTTTTTAAGTGATTAAAGCTAACTCTTTAATTATAAAGTTTTGATATTTGTTAGTTGATCACACTTGATTTGGCCCCTAAAAAGGATATTAGAGGTTGTAAAAGTATGCAATAATGGTCTAAGAAATCACCTTATTACGTCTGGCACTTTTCCAAAGGTATTAAAATCAATCGTAGTAGGTATTCAATTTTTGATGTGGAGATAAGTCTTAAACAACTACTGCAGCTATATCAAACTCAAAGGCTGACAGGAGAAAAACAATAAACTAATCCTAACTGATCCAAGGTGAATGTTAATGATTTTGGATCTTACAGGAAAGTTATTTTCTTTCATAGCTGAAGATGATTTTTTGCTCTGATAAATATTTCAAAGTGTGTAAATAATTTCATAAGTGAATTCTCGAGTATTTTCAAACATGGATGGTAAATATTTATTAAATTCAAACATATTAACTTCACTGAATTTTATCTTTGCAATTAAATTATATTGAATCTAAATTACTACCATTTATGTATGGCTCGATTCTTCAAAGTTTTTTGTTGAAAAAGAAAAATTAAAGACAACAAAGAAAGCTTTTTTTCTAAAGATTTCAAATTTATAAAACTTTCTGCATGTTCAGATCTAAGACTTCAAATTTTTTTAGTGCAGTTTTGATATGATGTAACTTCATCTAAATTACATTTCTTCTTGGTATTGGAAAGTATGTTAAATCTTCGGTAAATGTGGAGTTAACGGTACGTTTCTGTTTCTCCCCAATTTTTCTTGACGCAATTTCATTTGCCATTGCCAAATGCTGCTCTGGATATGCAGTGTGCTTTTTATTCCTCTCTTGAACATGCGTCACCTGAAAACGAGAGATTGAGCATGCAATGCCTGCGGCATTTCAAGTGTTTACCGGGGAAATTTTTTTAACTTAAAAAAACATCGCCGGCTTCTCTTTCAGCATAGCGGGCCACTAGTAGCTTCGCTCATTCTTTGAATGTTAGGAATCTAGGTTTTTTAAAAAATTCCGAAAACTAGAATTTCCGCACGCAATGCCTGCGGCATTTGAAGCGTGTACTGGGCAAATTTTTTAACTTAAAAACACATCCGCAGATTCACATAGCGGAATAATCATAGCTTCACTTATTCATTGAGAAACGAAACACACAGAATAGCATACACGGTACTGAAACGATATTCCAAACGAAGTTTTATTCGAATTTATCAACCAATTGCATCGAAGAGTTGAAGAAAACATTAGACATACGATAGATACACTTTCTTTATTGAAAGTCATAATGAAATATGTATAACGTTCAGTAGAATAGTTTGTCTACGAAAACATTAAGTTTAAACACAAGTACTCGAGTTAACTGATTCATAACTTACTAAACATCACAGTAGATGAGTAGAGAGCATCTTATTACACTTAACACATCATGCTGTATCGGCATCACAAAATAGAAGAAGTGTCAGAGAATACAGTAAAACCAAGTAGACCTTATATATCTGCTGTGACTTAAAATACGTCATAGGCAGCTGACGTAGGAATTCGGAATAATCGACTGTTGCCAACAAACGGCCCTACAGATTCCTATGTAGTCATAACGTTTTAAAAATTTTACTTGCATATTCCAAAAGATTATACTTCGGTTTCATTAGAAAATCAGCCAAGTTGGTTTTCCTGATGGAGGGTAATAATAAAGATCAACTCACGAACTTTTAGCTCAGGGTCTTTCTACGCATTTCCAAGACGAAATATTTATTGGTTTAATCTCTTGCTCTTTCATAATTTTACACATTTCCCTTGATTTTTCAAATTTTTGCATAGTTTCTGAAATTATATCCAATGAATTTTCAGAGCTATTTAGAACATATACGGACTCGTAAGTATGAGGTGTACCGTAAAGGTGTTTTACGCCATTTTTATGTTCGTTAATCGACATGTGGGTTGTTTCAATAACTCCTCTGTGTAGGTACCCATGCTCATTAACCTCTGGTTTTTATACTATATTCTATCATTATTCCAACATTTGCTTTCGGTTGCAATTTGTTACGTCTTGCGCTAGGAATATAAACATGAGCTAAAGATCCAAAAATACGAAAATGCCTAACTGACGGACGATAGCCAGTCCAAATTTCAATTGGAGTTTTATTTCTTGTAAGTTTATGAACGCGTCTATTTTTAACGTGTACAAATGCAAGTAATGCTTCAGCCCAAAATTGAGGTTTTAATCCACTATCTTGCAACATTGACCTAATACCTTCCACAGCTGTTCGGTTAAATCTTTCTGCTACACTATTTTGTTCAGGGGTGTATGCAGATGTTAGTTTCATTTTAATACGTAAGCCTGAAAGTAATTGCTCAAAGACATTACTACAAAATTCTAATCCGTTGTCAGTTTGTACACATTTTAATTTCGCATTTAATTCTCTCTCAGATCTATATAGATACATCTTAAAACACTCCAATACTTCAGACTTTCTTTTCATTATGTAAACATCAATTTTGCGTGAAAAATCATCAGTTATAAATAGAAAATACAGATTCCCACCCAATGATTTCACAGGAGCAGGACCCCAAATGTCCATATAAACACGTGCAAGCAATGCTTTAGTAATAGCATAATTAGTTTTCATAGAAGTTCTAGTTAATTTACTAGTTTTACAAACATCACAATTACTTAATTTACCTTGAATTTTTTCGATACCTTTAACTATATTATAATTAGACATATAATTCAATACATTAATATGACCAAATCTTCTGTGAACAGTTTCTATATCAATAGATTTTCTTGTAGAAGTATTATTATATTCATTACTTATACATTTCTCGGGAACTCCGTACAATATATACAATTTACCTTCTCTATTTACAATACAAAGATAATCATTAAATGAATCATAAATAACCATTTTATTATTTTTCCAAATTACTTTAAATCCAGCAATATCTAAATTTGTTCCTGCAATTAAATTACGACGCATATTCGGAGCATAATATACATTAATTAATTCAATTTGGATATTTCTATCACCATCTTTCACGTTAAGAACAATGTTACTTATACCATTTACCTGAGATGTCCAGTTCTTGTCTCCCACCAATTGGTAACATGACGAAAAGTTGAAAACCAGTCTCTGTTGTTGCAGAAATGAGATGTAGCTGCACTGTCAATAAGCCATTCTCCTAATTTTTGACTTGCACTGGTACACTGTGTTTCTTCAGGAATCACAGGTTTACTTGAGAACTCACTATAGAAAGCTCTTCTTGAAATAGGTGGTCTTGACTTCTCTTGTTGACCTTTTCCTTCAATGCGTCTACAGTTCTTGGATAAATGTATTTTCTGATGACAATTTCTTCAAATGTGTCAGGTGTAGAACATCGGAAACATACGGATTGATAGTTTTACTTCTATTTACGGGCTCCAGTACGAATCCACTTCTTGTTCCGAGCGATTTACCGTCTTCGACCTTTCTGGGAATCTTAGTTTCATATACATTCGCTTCATTCCTACGAACTTCGTCTTTACGTTTTTGTTGAACTCTGCCAAATTATTAATCAACTGAAGTTCTATATTTTTAACTGTAAATTCATCTTTGTCAAGCCTGTATAAAATTTGCACAAAGGTATCATAATCTTGAGGTAACTTTCGTATTAGTTGAAAGCAAACAAGCTCTTCTGGTAATTCGAACCCGGATTCCTTGATCAGTCCACATTTATCCTGCACTCTTCTACAATATATGCTGATGGTTTCTTCTTCAGCATTATAATTTAATCCAAGGAATTCATCAATTAGTCCAGCCAATCTTGCCCTGGAAGTAGGTTTGAAGTTCTCTTTCAATATTTGCCAACCTTTTTTCCCATCAATTATTCCTGCTATCAATGGCTGAAACTGATGTTCAACAATCTGATAAATTGAGGTATAAGCTCGTGCTTTTCTAAATTTATATACCCTTTTCTCTTGTTCACTCGAATTATCGCTACATGGTTTCGGATCACCTTCTATGTATTCCCAACTTCCTCGATCTAGAAGGAACACTTTCATATCAACTTTCCATTTTGTATAGTTAGTAGCATTTAATTTTGGAAAACTAAAATTTACGTTTTCAAACGTATTCATTTTTGTATAAAATAAATCTTCTCAACGGCCCCAGAAATAATAGTTCAATATCATTCAGCATACTTTACTTTGCAACAGTTTAAGCATCATTCACCCATAACCTTTTTGTTGGAAGCTGTTGAAATAACAGACATACGATAGATACACTTTCTTTATTGAAAGTCATAATGAAATAAGTATAACATTCAGTAGAATAGTTTGTCTACGAAAACATTAAGTTTAAACACAAGTACTCGAGTTAGCTGATTCATAACTTACTAAACATCACAGTAGATGAGAGCATCTTATTACAATTAACACATCATGCTGCATCGGCATCATAAAATAGAAGAAGCTAGAGAGAGTGTCAGAGAGATACAGTAAAACCAAGTAGACCTTATATATCTGCTGTGACGTAAAATATGTCATAGGCAGCTGACTTAGGAATTCGGAATAATCAACTGTTGCCAACAACATTCCAATTGAAATGTGGTGCAATATAGCCTGATAAGTAAAACACCGATGAAAACATCAATTTGTGCTCATGCACGCTCTTCACTCATTAAAAACATCTAGATGCCTCCAAAACAAATGTTCTCTCATCACCTTTCTTGGCGGCAAAGAGTTATTGATCCTAAGAGGAACGAAGTAAGTCCGGTACTGTACACTCCACATTAACCAAATCTTCATATTTCAACTAATTTTCTCGGAGACCTAAGTTGCACTTAAATGCTTCAACTGGTCACACGCGTTTGTTATGATCTGAAATCAACCAAAAAAATATGATTTTTTATGTTGGTGTTTTAGATTGTAATAATTTTTTGTATATTTGTTGTACTTACCTCCAAGTTGAAAACAGTGAAGTTTTAATTTTTTTCAGCCATTCGTTTCAGAGTTATGAATTTTTGAAAATTTCATAATCTTAAAGTGATTGTAAGTCGAGCACTATTTGACCTTGAGAGCTAAAATTATGTCATTTTCTTCAGTTTTTTAGAGTGTTTCATAAAATATATAACATGACCAATTTTTTTTTAATTTTATTTTAAAAAATGCAAAAATCGGAATTTTTTAATATTTTGGACAAAAAATATATATTACTCATATTAGCAACATTTGTGCCAAATTTCGTGATGGTACTCTTATGGTATCACAGTAGAAAAACGTTTTCTTGATTGATGTTCATATGAATTCTGTTATACTCTTGTATGAGGTTACTAACACAGAAAAAATACAAGGTGGATAAATTTTAGAATAACCTATTTAATTACAAACTAAATCATAAGTTTTATATCTTTTAACAACAAATACTAAAACTGTTCTTCCAGAGTTTGAGATGAAAATGTATCATTTATTGGAATATAAAAATCAGAGGCTTAGTAATAACTGTATTGTAAAAGGCCGTTACTCTTTACAATACTTAAACTAAATTAAGACCTACTTTGCCACAATGGAACTCAATTTTAAATCTTGGTTCAGGGCCCCCCCCCCTCCCACCTTCTTAACATTTGTGCTACACTTGCCATATCCCCTTTTTGGGACTTCTTATGTTCTGCCTGTTACAGTGATCAGATGTAATTTACATAAAATAAAATTTTTTGATACTGTCAAAATGTCTGCCTTCCTCCTCCACTTGATCTTCTGAAAGAACAATTGCCAACCACCACTCATTGTCATAGGTACATGCAACATATCCCACATTTACTTCAAATAGAATGTTTTCATCATGAAGGTTGATCCGAACTTTGTGAGTTTCTGCATGGTCAGAAAAAAGAATATATTTTTGTTTGGACTTTGTTCTTGTTGAAGGGAATGAGTGCATGAAATTTTTGAGTTCCAACAACTACCACAGTTTTCTCAAATCTTTATTTCAAAGAATTCTCTTTGACATATTCTTTGTTATTCACATAAAATAATGTGACAGGAAGCAAATTTTTCACTGTCCCTGGAAAAGTTGAAAAGGTGTCAATATCTGGTTGTCTGTATGACTTTGTAAGCTGGCTTTAGCAGCAAGCCTTTCTACTATGCCACCTACTCCATGACATACACCTTTTTTTGTGTTGGTGCATAAAAATGCCACTCAGCCTCAATTCCATCAAAATCTTCTTTATGGTAACAAAGATTTGCAAAATTCTTGCGCTGTTTGTACTGAGCTGTTGAGCCATCTGAAAAGTAGAACAGTTTCTTCAAGTTCGGCAGAATATCTTTCAAAAATTTCAATAACTTTTTCTGGAAAGCATGAAGAATTCCTTTTATGGCTTGTTCATTGTCACAATGGGTGATTGACTGTAAATGACTATCCTTCACTGGGTGACAGCTTCTAAGCCGGCCTTCTTTGAGATAGTGATAGTCATTGTGATGACCAGTGCCAGATGAGATAATTTAGCATGGCTTGTGTGGTCTGGGGTGGGACAAGGCAGAGAGAGAGTAACTGTAGGTGTGTTTTGCCTGGAGTCCAGATTGGACAGGGTTTTTTTTGTTTGTTTATCAAAGCTCCCTGCTATACGAACAGTGTATGAATGTTAAATGTGACAACCCCACCTGGGTGTTGCACATAGTCCTTGTTATTAATACAGATGGTATTGGAAATAAATATATATTTTTTTAAGAGTAGCTGTGAGTTTCTGTGAAATCAAAACATGACTCCAACTCTACAAAACATGTTGCTTATTTTGATTGTCAGTACCTTCTACTAACTTATCTTGACCAGCATGAATGAAAGTTATCAGAATTTGTAACATGAATAGGCCACTTTTAATGCTTTAACAGCACATAATGCGTTTTTTCACAGAAATAATACAAGTATTGAAAATGAAAATCTTTTTTTCTTAATGACACCAAAGGAATACTATCATAAAATTTGGCATAAATATATGTAAATTTTTTTTTTTCAAAAAAATTAAAAATTCCGATTTTGAGTTTTTTTAAATTTAAATTTATTTTTTTAAATGAAGTTTTTTTTAAAAAAAAATATTTGGTCATATTATATATTTTATGAAATCCCATAAAAAAACTGAACAAAATGCACAGATTTCAGCTCTGTATGTCAAATGGTTCAAATTATCTGAAAGTTTGTATTTTTCATCTAATGTACTAATACCTACTTCTGGGCCAAAAATCAACAAATTTTTTTTCTACAATTAATTAGCAGAGAATAAGCTGAACAGAAAGCAAACAAAAAAACGTTTGGTTCTCCATGACTATGATGGTAAGGGGGAACTGGCAATATCAATGCAGTTAAAAAATATATAGTCCTCAGGATACAAATTCTTAATAAAAACAGTAGTAATAGAAAAGATCATAGACAGAAAAGCAGCTTTAATTCGCATTGGGGATCTTCATCTATTTTTTCGTTAAATCTACTCAAGTGTTAATGAGGCCCAGGGATGAAGAGATATTTAGAAATCTGAATAGTGCATGCTAATGTAACATTTTTTTCTTTTCTTTTTGCTGTTAAAGATTGTAATACCTATTTGCCCAATAATATCAGAAATAATTTTAAAAAACAATAGCATACATAAATTGTACATATTGCCTTGGTCAAAATTTTATATGCTCTGAGCATTTTTAGGCACAGATTTTTCTAACCATGGTAGATATTGTGCAAGCAGAAATTAGTAATTTAATTTTTAAATTAGGTTAGAAATATGTAATATGTGACAATTAATCAAAAATGGAAATAGCAGGCAAAACTGGAATATAAAAAAAATCAAAAATGTCAATTTAGGGCTTTTGCAAATTAACTAACTTAAATTTCTAGATAATATTTCACAATCAGAAGATAAACTTTAAATTAAATATGTTAGCCTTTCATATTTAAATAATGGGGAGGTTTGACCCAGGCCAAACCTCCCATACTGGCTATGGGTCAAACATCCTCCTGCAGCCATTTTATTAAAATTGCAAGAAAGCACATATTACTAACTATTACTACTATTTCTAATTAAGTGGATAGTCTTTCAAAACATTATTTAAGGTAGACTTATAAACCAAAATATTTTTGTACATTTAACATACAACTAGCACAGGTTCTTACAAATGAAAAAAAAAAAAAAAACTTTTTTTTTCTAAGCAAGAAATATGAAACAGGACATCACATCTGTGTTTTCTCTGCAAATGGCTCAAGACTTTAGTATGGTACGCAGTTGATGATTATTGAGCTGCCATCTGATATTTACCTTTGAAATCAATTTTTTAAAAAAAATTAAAGGGGTCAAACCTTCCCTATTGTTAAACATCCATGTCTCCCCTACTGCTAAATTTCTGGAAATTTCCTTTCAGCTCTGTTGTAACCATTAATATAAAGCTGAAGGCGGTGGTTTAAATATAAATTATTTATTAATAAATTTAAACAAAATGTTTGTATTGTTTGCGCCCATTGCAAAACCCCTCAACATACCTCTGTATTGTCAGTTTCAATTCTGGAAGAGTAAACTTGAAAAGACTGTCATGTAATTGAGAATGTATGTAAATTATTTCTGCTTGTATATTAATGAATGATGCAATTTCACTGATTCAAATACAATGATTTTCTTGCCTGTTATGTCACATATGACTGACTGTGGTTGATTCTTAAATCTCTCTCTGTGACCGGAATGATACCAGTTACTATTGAATTGCTTGAGATCCTAAGCAAAAAAAAAAAAAAAATCAATATTTTATTCTTCATTTTTAAAACAGTGTATGAGAACCTTTTAATGTTAAGTAAGTTTATTTCTCTTATTACTTGTCGTATTGTAATGATTTTCTCTTTATCTATTTGCATTAAAATAATTTCTTTATATATATATACAGTAAAACCTGTTTAAAATGGACACTGTAAGAAACAGAATCCTGTCTTGAACGGAAAAAATATTTGGTCCCATCAGAAGTCCTCGTATACTATTTAGCCTTGTATGAAAAGGAATCCTGTATAAAATGAAAAATTTTTCTAGTCCCTTTAGATTCCATTTAGTACAGGTTTTATTGTAATATGATTTTTAATTTATGTGAATAATCTTTGATAAAAAAAAAAAAGAAGGGAAAGAAAAAATTATACTATTATAAACTCTGTACCAGTAAATTACAAGTGAAAATTCAGCGTAAAAATTGATGAACTTCTCTATTCACATGCATGCATTTTGATTATTTCATTAAATATGGAAAGATATACATAACAACTATTTTTTCTTATTTTATCTCTATAAATTGTGGTATTTTTTATAATTTATTTTTATAAAGTATATGTTTAAGTCATCTCTTTTTTATAATGTACATTGCAGAAACTGATGGTCCAGTTATGCCTATAAAAGGAAAACCAAAATCTGGTAGATTGTGGAAAAGTGAAAAATCAAGGTATTGATAAGAGAAAAATCTACTTATTTTTACTAACTCTGAATATTATTGTTACTCAGATAGAGAATAAAACTAGTATTAATTTTTAGTTTTCTTTAACTTCGAGAAAAAAATCGTTCATGCATGATAGCATTTTAACCTATATTAAATACAGGGCAGCTTACATGGAATGAATTTGTTTACTGTAGTCAAAAGCAATGCAAGTTGAACTATGTGGGAAAAGCTATATGGTGAATCGTTACCACCTGCAAAATAGCCTTCAATGTGATCCTAATGCACTCCAGATTTACATATTGAACAGAGTTTCATTTTAGATTCCAATTTTGTGTTGTAAAACTATATTTCAGTTCAACGTTGTTTAATTTCATGGAGCTCTTCCTACAGACCTAAAATGCACATATTATATCATTCACTCCTGATGCTGCCTCTTATTAACTGTATCCATTGGATATTTATCCAACAGTCAGAAGTAGCAAGTCTCGAGCTCTTTCAGCCAGATTTCTGCTAAGAGTGGGCTAAACAATACAGGGTGTTCATTAATTATTGTTGGGGTTTCCATACCTCATAACTTTCGAATAAAAAATATTACGCAAAAACCGATTACGTATTCGTAAATTACAACTCAAAGAATTTTACGTGGCAACAATGCGATCTTAGTGCATTTGCAGACTGGGTAATTATGACGTCATAAATAAAAATGGCGACCGTGCAAGAAAAAGCAATGTGTGTGTTGTGGTTTTTCGAAACTAAATCATACCGCATACGACAATATGGAACGTTCTCCATAACCGCCTTCATCTGAATGCCTACAAAGTGCAAATTGTGCAAGCTTTACACTTTAATAT